>JAMKCH010028325.1:0-18261 GCA_023653785.1 Ophioderma brevispina
GATATTTATTATTTTTTTGGGGTTGGGGGGGTTGGAGGGATCGGAGAAAAAAGTGACTTTTTGGTAAAAGAGGGGACCTAACCCCCTAAAATGGTCCTTTTGGACTTTTTGAACGTTGTCACACCAAAAGTGGATTTTCTTGTCAACATTTTTCTTAATTTTAGACTTTTTATCAAAAAAATCAGCAAAAAGTGGACTTTTTACCATTTTGTGCAATCGCACCACCGCAATCCCCTGCGTACGGGACGGCAGGGAGGGTTCTACTCTCTATCGGGGTGAGAGAATAAAAGGGCTGTGCAAAAAAAAAAAAAAAAGTAAAAAACCAAACAATCAGGTTAGTAGCCAAGGAACTTGTTCTTTGTAGAACTGTTACTAACCTAAAACACTTAAGCCTAGAGAACGCTTCAAACCCTTAAAAGGTTCTTGTAGAACATAAAAAACATAAAGTTCTTAAAGAAAGAAACCTAGTCCTATGCATACGGGACATACATGGTTCACCTCTTTTAGAATTTAGGACTTTACACTATTTGAAACAAAATGAATCTTTAAAAAGTCTCAAAATCAAGAAAGTAATCCAAAGCCTACTAAATATAATCATAATAATAGGCCGCTCTACAAAAAAAAAGAGGATGGAAAAAAAATCACATCTCAAATTACATTGCTTTGGATTTATGCTCCTCATATGTCAAAAAACTGCGCGTTACCTTTGGCAATACCCATACATTCGCGCAAATCATGGCGCGCGAAAGTGCAGGAAAAAAAAATTAACACCCTTCGCCAACGCAAGCGATGTCCACGCGCTGCACCCCAATATCGGCAAGCGACAAATTCCCATTTTTTATCCCCAAACCCCACTTTTTAATGATTATAATATTTTTCCCCAAAGTGATTTTTGGGATTTTTGATTTTATATAAAAAACATTCGCTCCTGAATACATTGATGCAAAAAATATTGGACGGGAATATTATTTCCGGGTTCCAGGGTTTGGAGGTTTTGGGGACCTCACGACCCGTCTTCACACACACCCATAACACAATCACACGGCCACACACACTCCAATCCCAGCACACACAGCTTTTCAGATTGCGCTCGAAATTAGAAACTCATTTCGGACGTTCAGTCTGATAGCGGTCTCCCAAAATTCAGATGTCGACCACAATGGCCGCCTCAAACACGAAACCTAAATTCTTATACCGTATAAAACTCACTGATGTTTGTAACTAGTTTCCGTAGGAAGTTTAACTTTACAAACAGTGGAAAATCATATTTAATAAAGATACTGGCATTTGTGTGTATAATTTTATGGAGAAAAATATCCAGCATAACATCAAACAATAAAAATAAAAAAATTAAAAAAAAAAAAACAAAAAAACAAAAAAAATTGTAAACAAATAAAAAAAACCTGTGTTAATTACGTCAACATACAAGTTTAAAATGATTTCTAAGCGAAGCCAATTCCATTTGGACCCCCGGGCAAAATTATTTGTCTCGCTAAATTAGGACTGGTCGGTCGGTTCCAGTTGATATGACCCTCAAGGTCAACCACTTTCCAAAGTATGTTTACATCAAAGAAATTAGGTCACCATATGTTAGTTTACACTAGGCAGTCCAAGGCCAATATGTACTCTAGTTGCTCCCACTTGTGGGATTTGTGTTTAGTGGTTGAACACATGGTAAATATGAAAACAATAATCGAACTTTAAGATTTTTTAAAAAATGGATGAACCAAATACAAACTTCTGAAGAGCAGAAATAAATATTTTTAAAGATCTTTAAGAGTATTTAATAATTAAAATTAATAAATAAATGCTTTATCATTGAGCTAAAGTGTGATAAAACTTCATATAAATATAGGCACTATTTTCATTTGCTTTTAAAAGTATCATTTGTAGCTCCAATTTTAGTGTTTTTTATGGTGAAACATCTTCAGTAACTAACACAAGTGATTACACATATTGGTAATAAAATGTAACTTGCACCCGTTTTTGTAAAGCATTATGCGAAAAACTGATAGAGCTAAACATACTGATGTTGTCTTGCCAAAATCCTGCATCATAACAAAATTAAAAAAATGCCTTGACCAATATTACCAATATGTAACAAAAAGAATCATACATTAGTAGATAGCATCATACATTAGTTAAATCTGCTTTTGACATACATAATAAAAACACAATATGGGCGGCAACATTTATAGTATCACAAGGTGGTATTAATACATACATGCATACCTTCAAACTTGCTTCAAAATTATCATTGTGGTGAAAACATGCACAACTGGCAACCCAGTGGAAATTTCTTAATGTCCCTTGGGTACTGCACTGAGACCACAGTGGCGGGGTTCTGTCTTGTCGGTCATTGATCGATCCTCTGGCTATTTTTCACATGTGTATGTCAAAATGTTGACCTAAAGAACCAGGCAGAAGTTCGACACAAGTGTCTTGTATATCCTTGTATGGACATATTTGGCCGTGGTACTTACTGCGAAAGCATCTGCTCTTCTTAGTAAGAAAATCACTGATAGTGAAAATAAGAATTATAAAAGATAGCTTTTGTCGACAGGTTACCACAAGATCTCACTCCCAAATGATTAGAGAGATCCAAATAGAGATCTTACACAATTAGACACACTTACTTTAATTATTGAAACTATGAAGAATTGAATTGCGACGAAGTGTGTTTTACCAGCGAACAACAATTTAATTTAAATGTCAATTTGTTTAAAACCCCACTCCATATGAAAGTGAAATAAACATAAAGAGAAGATGGCCAGAAAAGTGTTTATCTTAATAGGTCATGACCCAGAACCGGAAACCCTAACCCCCCCCGGATTTTTGGAGACCACTATTTTTGGAAACCTTATGACATAGAGCTATAAAATCAGGTTGTCTGCAACACTCCCCATCCTGGGTTAAAAGGTTGGAGGGGTTTTTTTCAAAATGGCGGCCAATATTCACTTAATGCCCTTTGTTGACATTATATCTTAATTTTTGATCCAAAATTCGTGCACTATGTGACTACGTAGTCGCACCAAAACACACACCGAAGGAATAGTTGAACGCCTTTGGAATGCTTTAACCTGCCTCTAGAGGGCGTCATATTTCAAATTGGCCACCAAAACATGAAAACACCGTTGTATTACACACTTAACGCACCACCTACTTTAAAGGCAAAATGCCGGTGTAGCCTAATTATATACTTTGTAATGCACCTGTGGATTAGTTTGAGGTAAAGTAAACACTAAAAAGGAAAGTAGTTAGCCTTTCAAATGATATATTAGAGGACGCTTTAAAAATGGTCTATGACTGACTATACACCGACCACAACCACAGCCGCCTTAATCACTGATCACCTTGAAAGTGCATAACCATGCGTGTCTTTGAGTCTTGATGTGCTGACGGATGGTTACTAAGGGAGCAACAAGATTCTTACTACGACTGCTTGCGAGAGCTTCAGGCAAGGAGTGTATACGCGTAGCGACGCAACCAAAACGCGTCCACATGAAGGTGTTTGTTGATGTTTAAGAAATTACTAATGTTTACTTGAACACACAGGTGATTGGTGTGATCTAGTGGGCTCAGGGATGGAATGCCCGGGGGAGCCTGCTCATGCCTCTCTGTTCGGCATCTGTGCCGGCGACCGGGCTGACGAGTGCGGGAGCCTGTCGTTTTGTCTGAAGACATCTTGGAATGGCGCACAGGAATGCAGTTGTCAAAGGGAGACTCAAAGGGCCTATAGATGGGCTCGCCCCTTATTGTGAGGAGATCCATCAGCGCGCAAGTCCACCCGGGGCACAGGTGTATGCTTCCGTCCGCGCGGCCGTTGCCAGGCGTCACCTTTGAATTACTGGTTGGAGAGCGCCATGGAGCACTGTGATAGTCATGTTACTTAGAGTAACCTTGGACTGCATCTTATAAGACCCCACATAGGAAGCCAGGGCGTAGCTAGGGAGGGGCAAGTGGAGGGGGCACATGCCCCGAAACCACCTCAGGGGGGACGCTGAAATGGTGTGGGTTTCGGCAAAAATAAAAAGAAAAAATACCGTTGTTGTGATTTTTGTTATTGTCACAGGCAGCATAGCCCATCTGATTCAAGATAATGAGATAAATGAGACTCTCGGAAACATGCTATTTAACTCAGAGCTTCCACGGGCTCGAAACCCTGGACCCCGCCAGGGGCAGTATTCTGCTTCAGGATTGTGAGATAACGAGAGCTCTAGGATGCGCTGAAACATGCTACAAATCCAAGAATCCTGGGGCTCCGCCCTATTGGACCCCTGTCACGTCAGTGCATAGTCCATCTGCTTCAAGAGATGAGGGATAAATGAGAGCTCCGGAAGGCACTCAAAACTACTAAAAATGAGAGGTTCTGGGGCTCCGTAACCTTGACCACCCACCAGGGGCAGTATAGTTCATCGCTTCAAGATAATGAGAACTGAGATCTCCCCGAAGGGCACCAACATGCTATTTAACAAAAAGAGATTCCCAAAGGCTCCGAAAACCCCTGGACCCCGCCAGGGGCAGTATAGTTCATTTCTGCTTCATTGATTGTGAGATACCGAGAGCTTTATGGATGCGCTGAAACATGCTAAAAACCCAAGAGCTTCTGGGGGCTCCGCCCATGGAACCCCGCAAGTTCAGCATAGTCATCTGTGTTCAAGATTATAAGACATTAACCCTATCCGAAAGCACTCGAAAAGTTAAACTCAAGAGCTTCTGGGGTTTCTGCCCCTGAACCCCCGCAGGGCTTTCCCCATTACCTGTCTGCCCGCGCTCTGAGATTCGACGGTGCTTGCCCTGTGTGCTCATGTGTGAGTATGCTTGCCCTGGATGGGAGGGGTGAGCCCAGAAGCTTGACCGTCGTTGTATGCCTCCTGCGGCTTGTCGCGGGGTGGTCGGCCAGCTTCAGCGGACAACTTTATTACATGCAGCAGAGTAGCATGCATGAGCATAGCTGCCAAGTATCTGGTATGGGGCGGCCCGTGTTTGGATGTTTTGGGACATGGCCGGCTGATGCCCGCCTTAGGTCCGGCGGTAGTTTCTTAGGCAAGCCCGGTCCTTTGAAATAGTCTCTAAGAATGAGTTTGGGAGAGTTGGGCTTGTGGAAAGAAAGACCCTGCGTGTTAACCAAGTGGCATCTATGGTATTGAGCCTGGTGAGAATCTTCCGCCCTGGGTTGGCTTCTCGTGTGGCTGAGTGGCGGTGTCTCAGCTGCTCGAGATCCACAATCGGCCGATCAAAGTTTCATTGCAGAAGGAGTCTACCTGGAAAGCAGATCAGGACACTGGAGAATCTCTTGGTCTGCCATTGTTGGAGCAACAATGCACAGGTAGGACTTGCAGAATTAGTGAAGCAACCAGACATTGTACACACCTCTGGCGGGACCATATTTGAGAATCCACTGTGTTTGGATACGATAAGAAGAATTCAATTTACTTAATCATTTGGTATTGTTACACTGGGCGATCTGTTTAAGCAATGTGTTTCCTTGGTATACGAGGCTTAAATGCAGCTCCTTTGATCCAGAAAGAGCTTTTCTTTCCTCCTCCTCTTTTTGAGTTATGTCCTATTTCTGCTGTATTACAAGTTTCTTACTCTACTTTTATGTCGGGACAACGCTGATGGCATCAACGCCTTCTGATGGCCACTTGCTAATTGGGCTCTTGGATGTGCATCCTCAACAATCTCTATACGAGTTGTGTATGGCACCATTAGTCGAATCTTCCAAGCTTTGGAAGGAATCGATATACTTGTCACTTTTTGACTTAACCCTCGGCTACCTGATCCATTTTTGTAAAAATTAGCGCTCCCCCCCCCCGTGATTTTCGTTACCGAAAATCCCATTCCTGTAAATTGGTACCACAGGGTTTAGCTTAGAGTTTTTTCTTTCCAGTGGTATCAAAAATAAAGTGTCAACATCCCCATTATGGACGTCACTATGACGTCATTATGTTGAGGAAAGTACGAAAATAATGTACTGAATATAGGGTGGTACTCATTGGATCAGCAATGGAAAGAGGCAGGACCTAGCATCTATTGGTACCAAAATCAAGTGCCTGTGATGGTTTTTTGTTGTGCTAGAATTTTGGTACTTCTATCCGAAGGGGGGTGGTTGCATTTTGGCAGCCATTTTGAAAAAGCGCCCTCACCGTTTAACCCAGGGGGGGGATGGATTTTTGACATGACAACCTGAATTCAGTTGATTATGGTAGGGATATAAGCTTAACCGAAAAATGGGTGTCTACCAAAAAAATCCCCCGGGGGGGCGGGGGTGCAGGGGGGTCATGGTGGCCCGTAGTCTTATAATGACATTCAACCATATTGGAACATTTTAACAGCATAATACCGATATGAAATAATCAATATATTACTGCATGTTATTTTATTTCACATGATGTTTTCGTGTATGTTTCAAGAGGCGCCAAATGCATACAATGATTTTGGCATTTTCGGTGCATTAAGAATGGCGATATATACAACACAATAGTTTTTCGTTAAAGCGAAATTCCCTATTATTTCTTAGGCCCATAACTTTTTTTTTAATGATTCATTTATTTCAAATACAAAATTACGAACTTCTTCCCGATTAGCTCAAATCTGCACTCAAGACACAATACATAAAAATACTACACATAGCTCAAGGCGTGTTCAGGTCAGATTTTAGGTAATCGGGGGATGAGCCTATTAATCATGAGAATGCCGCTGTAACTATTCGTTTTCTCGATATTGCAAAATTTGAACCAAATAACTTACAACTTGCAAGAGAAACTAAATTCCCCATAGTGTATATTGTAGAAAGTCAATGTATAGACTTTCCTGAAAATCTTCGCATAAAAATAGCTGGTTATGGTGTAATACACCGTTGCCAAATGGTAATATGATGCCACCAACTAAATGTTAAGCATGAACTATATTATATTTGATGAAATGTTACAAATACTGCGCTTATTTGTTTGCTTAAGAGGTACACCTTCGGTTTAAAAGACTACCCGCAGAATGCTACGATTACCCTACACCATTTGGGCTGCAAAATGCTAAGTATATTATACTGCCCGTTTCTAACAGTGAAATTGCCAAAATTACAGCAACTTGGGTCCACAGAACACTCCCCTTGGTCCACTTCATCCTAAAAAAGCATTGTCCGACAAGCTCAAATATCAACCAAGGTTGTGCCCTTGATAGGAAATCAATCACGGTCAACCTCATCAGACTCAGAACTAGGCGATGGTCGTACAAGCACTCGTTCCAAGATCGGTTTGGAACTCTCACAAAACAATGACTGTGGAGACCACAAACCATTAGCCACATCATCATTGATGAACCTGGTCTTATTTTAAGCCCCCAAGAGGAATCTAGACCTCGTCAACCTGGCTAAAGATGGATGCTCCACTGTGATTTTGGACTACACGCCGAAGAGCAACAAGTTATATCTTTTGTACTATGTTTTAAAAGGAATGTTTAATTTCAATATACACAATATTGTGTAAACATTCTCTTGGACCTGTTATTTGCTAAAAGATGCATATTTTTGGTGTCAGGACATATCAAGGAATCTATAGAACCCCTTCTCTCGAGCTGCGTGACAAATTCTCATGGACTTTTTATATTGAAACGTTAATAATCTCCTGTGAAAGGTGGTATTATCTAATAAGTATCGATTGAGGGCTTCTCATTAATGACGTTGCGTGCGTCATACTATTGAGAAACACCAGGTTGTCGAATCATTGGAAATTTTTTTTTTTAAGGGTTTTGTTAAAAAATTCACAGTTTACCAGCTTGCAAATATTTCCCCACAATGCGGCAATCGTAAGGATTCGGTGTATCAAATAAACCAATTCTATTTCTATGATGATGGCTACTTTCCCCGTAAAATCTGGAATTAAGAGTGAATCATCAGAAGATTTACCTGCATCGTTCCGTATCCCGTTTTTTTCCCTCTTGCCTTTGATCGTACTGCACAGTTTGGCGAGTAAGATTTCGTCTAACTTATTTCTTCTAATCGTCTTTCAAACATTTTATCAATAACCGACATTTTTTATTGCAAATCCTGAAGGTTTAACCTCGTACCATATTTTGACTTGCATCGGTTGTAATAAACTTGCGTGGCGGTTTCCATTATGCATAGATTCAACCTTTAACAAATTTTTGACTGTTTCTGCAATGCCCCCTGGTTGAAGAAGCCCCGATCGGTAGATGTCTTGCCCACGGCCTCTATATAATGGTCATTATTATGCTTGGTATTCCGTGTAGCCTGTTCCTCCCCTGCCCATTCATAACTATTTCGGATAAGTGCCTTAGTTGCAATGACTGACGTATTTGGCGGATCATTTAACGAAATTCACATGGCTCAACGGCGAAGTTTTCATCGTGCGGGGCGCTTACACGTTGACTTTGCGCGCATTACAATTACAATTTTTGACATTGGCGTGTGTCCGTGGTATTTGTTGTTTGATTAGTAGTGTTTTTTGCCTTTGAAGTGCAATGGTTCTATGAGGGCATCCTTATAGGTGACTTGGAACCGAGTCCGCTAAGTATCGATTGGTATTTTTCACTCCTGGCTAAAAATGTCACCTAGGACCCGAAACTCTCAGCCAACAGACTCTACCCATTTTTGTTTACGAGTGTTATGCATTTGCCCTTCACGATGCGCTTGCTATATTGGTCTAAATGGAGCGTGTTAAATAACCCATTTTGCCCCAAACAGACAAAAAGGGGTGTCGGGCGCAATTGAATTTGCACATCGCTCACAGACAGTCCTGGCCAAAGGATTGCGTAATCGTTAGACATCGTTGGCTACAACATGGACCAAGTACTAAAGAGGGACCTACAACCCGAACGCCACAAATACTAACGCAATACCCATTCATCTCGAACGACAACCGGCACTCGATGTCTTTCGTTGTGGCATACACCTCGACGGCCTGTGATCCTATCTGCTTTGCGGGATCGATGCAGAACTGCGGTGTAAACTGCCCCCCAAACAAACGGTTGTAGTTGTCACCGAATGATTTACCCGGGCTGTAGGGGTCCTTTGGAACCTAGTAGTACCCTCCGTTTCGTTTTAGTTGAAGTGATGCACCAAATATAGAAGATATTCCTTCAGAAAATCACGAAAACGCATCAAAATCCGTTGTTTCGTTGTAGAGCTACGACTGCAGAAACTAAGCTTTCAGTTTGGGTGTATGTACCCCTCAAATTGTAACATATTTTGAAAATTATTTTAAAAATGTTTTCCAACCACTTCCGATCTTATTAAGATTTGGTGGGTAGAAAAGTTCAAGTGAACCTTGTAACAAAATTTAATGTCTGAAGTTGTAGCCCAAGAAGAGATTGCCCCTTCATGTAATTTCATCAGCAGCTCAACCCACCAATTTTAGTAGTTTTAACCACCGGTTAATAATTAAGAAGTCGTAAGAATTAAGAATTGGTTTAAAATGAAATTTAGTGTACGCTTGTAACAAATGTAATGTATGAATTTGTGCCCCTTGTGCCTGATGTGTGCCCTTCATATAATATTAGCTCAAAACACACCAAATTGTAGTAGCTTTAATTTTCGGTTAGGTTAATTTGTTTTCACTGTTGTTGTGGCTATTTTGTAGCCGACGCGTGGTTGGTAAATTCAATGAGAATGTTTAATATATGAATTCTCTCCGGCCGAAATCTGCTCCTAAGCATAATATCTTAACTCGCCTCTTAGTGGCGGCGATATTCATGATAATGCATGCGCATTTATTCGTATTCTGTTAAAGTTTTTATTTGAGTATATATTACAACAGAACGACTTTTCTGTCGGCTTAGATTGGCGTGGTCATGGTAGCAGCAGGGACTGTACTGAAAGAGTATGCGCTTCTGGATAAAATTGTGATTTTGCACACACAAGTACTTTAGGTATTTGATTGAGAATCCCTAAAATTGATCGAAGCAACGTTGCCAACACCCGTAATATTGACCCCGCTGGATTAAGGCTATTCGGGGTCGAACTTTTTAAAATGTTCCGATGTGTTGAAAAGTAACCACACCCATGACGTTGGTTCTAGTTACAAACAAGGATCTCAAAAAGTATAGTTTACCACTAGCTATGGTTTTTGGGTGGGTAACATGGATTCAAAGTGAAAAGTTTGCTTTGATTCAGATAATATGTGGTGTAAATTTGTTTGCCTGCTTAAAGAATGAAATAATTAAATAGTTTGCTTATCTGTTATGCTTATTTTCACATTAATCCAATAAAAAGGCACAGGTCATTAGAATAGATAAGAGAACAACATTAGAACAATAAAAGAAGACCAAGAGAAAGGAAAAAAATAAACTTCATCAGAACGGAACAGAATTCAAAAGATTGGTTAAAAAATAAACGTTTTATTATGTGTACCGTTGCCATGCACTTAAAATTCAAATTCTCACATACGCGTGTTGTTTTGAGGCTACTAGAATAAAATAAATTTAGAAACCTGCATACTTGGCTTGATTATAGCAGAATGACTTGTAACAGTGACAAAGTTTAAATTTGGAGGCCTTTTGTTACGCGCGTCAGTTACATGCGTCTCCATTGCGTATATATACAACCGTTTGCACACTGTAATTTCGCAAATGTTACTTTTGAATCACAAAAAAAACGTGTTTATTTTTTAAAGAACAGAAAAAGTAGAACCGTGACCCCTATTTTTTTTTCTTTATAATATCGAAAGATTTTATCGAAGCAACTTTAAATCAAATTTTGGAAAAAAAGTTCGCGAGCCGATTTTTTTGTAACAATTCAAAACATGTATCGAAAATTGGATTTCTCATAGACTTGTGTACAAATGTTAGGCTAAAAAGCTTAAAAACAGTTCTTTTGGATGACTTTTTTTCCAAAAACTGTAACCGGTGACCCCTTTTTTATTTTTGATATTTGATTCATATCGATGAAAGCAATGTTATACTTACACGCATCTTGGGGAAATGTTCAGTAGATTATATCATGGACCATCCACCTAAGACTGTAAAAGAACGTTGCAGGTTCCTAGTCTAATCTAACATTTGTCAATATTTCTTTTAGGGAGCAAGAAAGTTAAAATAAACTATAAAATCGGTGTAATAAAATACATCAGTATATGTGTTATACTATACTGGGGTTGTTTATCCTAAAAATATCGCGTCCTGGACCATATCCAGGCCAAAATCTCACACGTGCTGACGAATGGCTTGGCAGCTTCTCCTGCTGGAGTGTGATTATCAAGGGGGTGAAACGCATTCAAAACCAGTCGTGCTGGGGGCGCTGACTTTCTGATATTGCACGGAAATTATCATTTGGGTGCTTTTATACACACATACTGTAATTTGATACAACCAATCCGCCAACATATCAGTTGTTTGGATGTTGGGTGCTATTGGGTGGTTAAATAATATGTCCTATCCCATGGCCACACCACGACTGAAATGACACATCAGTCGTCTGATTTAAATAAACCGCCCTCAAATGATAGATCTTTTCACCCTAGCGCGCATTGCATTATGAAAAAAGAGTATCTGAGCACAATGATCCAGGTACACTATTATTACACCTGGCCACCTCTAACACATCACTTAATTTTTTTTTATCACACCGATTAGTGTATATGCAAGCGGGCACCCACAGTATGTGGAAGAAGCGGAGGCCAGCCATTGCTTTCTATTGTTGGTACTCTATGTTTTCTTTGTGGTCGGCAAACATGCGAGACGGTTGAATTTCTAAAGATTACAGTAACGTTTGCCTCTCTATCTCTATAGAACCTCTTTGGTGATTATCGCATCTTAAGCCGGTAAATGGGCTAATGTTCTGGGATTTTATAGGGCAAGGCGGCAACGTGATAAGGGTCGTTGAAGCTAGTGTGTTGCGGGTCCGTCTTATCTC
Organism: Ophioderma brevispina; assembly: GCA_023653785.1. NCBI lineage: Eukaryota > Metazoa > Echinodermata > Ophiuroidea > Amphilepidida > Ophiodermatidae > Ophioderma > Ophioderma brevispina. The sequence goes on from JAMKCH010028325.1 coordinate 11,870, forward strand.
CTATGTCCATGGCTACAATAATGTTCCGGAATGTGTCCTAATCGTTAATAATTCCCTATTACATTTCATATCGCCACGTCTTTACAAGCCCATGCTTGCTCTATGGGAACTTGTGAAGGCTTATTCTAATCTCGAATTTCAGCCAAATGTATCTGTCGCTTTAGGAAAAATATAGCATGCCTACCCTGGATCTGCTTCGGAAACGTCATAATAAAGATGTTTTATTTGTAAACACCACTAATTGGCAAGCCTTACAACAACACAACCACACCGCGTGTAAAGATATTGAAGACCAGGCACGAATTAGGCATCTGGTCGCCCACCCTAAGGCCGATGAGCATTTCGAACAATCGATACATCAGCGTACAGTAATATTTCTAAGTTTTTTTTTTGAATCCCCTTTTGGTTTGATAGTGTGGTGTGGTCAAAGGAAACAACTCCAAACATTTCCGATAAAAGGAAATTGCTTTTTCTTGCTAGTTTGGATTCAACAGGATCCGACGGTCAAAATTGAAGAAGTTCACATATTAGACCGTTCCTTCCTCCTTCCACAGGAGGAAATGTGAGTACGGGGAAAAATTAATGTACACTAATGTGTTTGTCTCCTTATAAGGATTGAAAAAAGTATAGTTTTGCCTATGTTTCCACTTTTTTAGGGGGCGGTATGGCCCTCATTAGGAAATCCAGGTCTCTCGGTACATTACCCAGATGTTATCACCAATTTAGTTAGAATGTTGTTCCTGCTTTCAGTATGACAAGAAGAATCATTTGACACCACTTTCTGACTTTCCTGAATCCCCCTTTGGTGTGGTAATGGTATTGTATGGTCAAAGAAACACTCTAAGCTTGGATTTACCCCCAGGGAGACCTTGAACTACTTATGTCTACCGATCAGAACCTAGATAAACTCTCTTCTCTCTCTTATTTTTTACCTTTTAATTTTAATAAGACACAATCGTACCAATTTTGTCCCCTTGCGAAGAGAAATTGGATTATTATAAGTTTGGATCCCAGTATTTTCTGAGAGTCTAGTCTAAGGGCTCTATTCAAGCCTCAAACAAGCAAAACACAATACAAATCCTACTGGAGGACATGCCATATACTGTCACTCTGCTCTGGGTCGTTTTAATATTTTTATACAACAACAATACACTTTACAGTCAACAATGAAATCAACAATCACAGCCACAACATTTTTTTTTTTGTCCATCAAATGTCTTATAAATGTAGGCCAAGGCAGGGCATTCAGCGAATGTGTCCCCTCCACGCCACACTCTTCTTGTCAATTGCAACGCATTTTCCCAGGCTGATATGCTAGAAACAATAAAAGCGAATTATTCAATGGTTCAATGTTGCGTTGACGTGTTTTTTTACTTTAACTGCTAAATTGTAGTTAATGAAGAAAGTAACGTAAAAGAATAAACATTCAGGCTGTCTCAAGACATACCTGTACAATTCAATCCTAATATAATCTAGAAATGAAAGCAGTTAGAATTCTCTTTAAACTGCTCACAAAGGTTTGAATCTGACTTTTTAATTCTATGAATCTTAAACACTTAGTGACCGGGGGGGGGGGTCCTAGGGACCCCCAAAATTTTTTTCGGCGCTGACCGCTTTACGCGGGGATTTTTGCGCCGAATTTTTTTTGTGAATTGGGTCTGACTTTTAATGCGAAATGCCTTCTTTTTCATATTTTCTTTTCAATACCAAACAATTAAAATCGGCCAAGCCGTTAATGGTTAATTAGTGGGGGTCCCATGAAACCCCCCGCCCCCCCTTGGTCACTAACGGAAGACATTTGAAAATATTTTTAGAATAAGAAACCGAGAACCAAAGCAAATTTTTTGGCTGATATAGTTCACACATACATGTAAGTATAAAGGTAAACAACTATTAGTAAAACATGAAATAATTAACCCTTTTATGTGCTTAAAACAAACATTTCACATCATGTACTTTGCCAAACTGTTACTGTACAAACTCTATGGAAAATGACGGTATTTTGCAACACCCGTAAAAAAGACAGGATCCCTAAAACTGGCTTGGTTTGTGTTAAATATAATTAATTTGTGGGTCTTCTAGAATGATATCAACATAAAATAGTTTTCAAAATGTTTGATGTAAGCGCAAAGCCATTTTGAAGTTTCCGTCTTTGGTGCCCAATTTTCGCGTGGTTTTGAAACAATGTGTTCCCCTAATTTGCAACCCAAAATAACAAATCTCATTTTATTCGTTTGGGGTTGTCTTATGATCCTTCACTTGTGGGATAAATTTCGTGCAGAATTTCCCTCGGAAATTGGTTCCTTAAATGGGGATCCCATGGACCCCCCCCCCCCCCCTCCCCCCCCCCCCCCTGGGGCAAACAACGGAGTGAAACATACCAGACCTTGGTCACTTAAGTTTATAATGTCCCTTTAGTTTGTGGATGTGATTAGAGCGCTACATAAGCATTTTAAAATATTTCGCTGTGCGGTGTAAATAAGCCTATTTATTCTCTGTAACTGGTCAAAGGCAGTAAGGCAGCCCACGTTATATTCCGTGACCCCCTGAATGAAATATCTCACTTTAATTCTAATCCAAAAACACACGAAACGACAAGGCCCATCGATTCAATGACAATATAAGTTCTAACCTTGATATCCAGGACGCTCAATAAAAAAAAATCTGTAGGCTTATAGAGTTTTACTTCACGAATAGGAATGCTAAAAATAATAAATAGTGGAGACAAATGGACTATATTCAGTACCTGTCTGAAGGGAACGTTTCCTATAATGTAATATTGACTCCTTATTTTTCTATTTACACCTCAACAAGCGTTTTGTTATTATATTCCGCACAAAAACTTATAAGTATTATCCATTGAAGAAAACACAAACAGAAAGCAATCAATGTACAGTCAATAACACACTATTTTCACTTTATATGCTATAGTTTGACGTCAATATTATTTTACTATTTTATCTAACATTATCTTATTACCTATTCCTTTTGGAAATATGGATATAGCTGTGGGACGTCTTCCTAAACATGCTAAATGTTCACCAATAGCCTTTTTTCCTTCCTATTATAATAAACTCGCCAAAATTAACAGCAACTTCCATTTTACTTTACTGCTTCAAACATATGTTGTATAAGAATTTCGGAGCTAAATCAACGTTAGTCTATATTTTGATATGGGTAAACATCAATCGATAACAAAGTTGGATAGCCAATGTTTGTCCCGGATATGACAATTATTTCCTTATTTTCTCTAATTTTCCATTTTAACGGTTATGATTTGTGAAATAAGATATAAGTATATAAGGCGATAATCGGTCTTGCTCTACTTCCTTTCCTCTGTCTTTCCTTGCGCAATAGGCCAACTTGACCATCAAGACATCTTCTCCAAATATTTTTTTCAGGTGGAGTCAGGTTAGAGAGATGTCCTGGTCGATGTCTGGATATCCTTCTCAGGTCAGCATTTGAAGTTTTGTTTAGCCATAATATTCTCAAGATGTTGCGCAGACGATAAATTGTGGAAGTAATCCAGTTTCTGACAATCATTCTTGGTGTATTCCCATGTTTCGCACCCATGTACAAGCTCAGACTTTATCCCTTGCTGTTGCAAAGGCACCAGGCTTTGATTTTTGGTTTTGCGACTATGTCAATTGATTTTCCAAATTCTTTTCAATTAGAAATTAGTTTCCTTGATTTTTTTTAGGCCGTGCCTTTATGGCAAACTCAGTGCTTCCAGTTTAGTTGACAACATTCTTTAAGTAAGTGAAGCGGTCTGTGTACTTCAATGTTGCTGTTGTCAATGGTGATTTGAGCATTTGAGCTCTTGTTTTGCGACTGAAGTTCACCAAGGTTCTGGAGTAAATCTGGCTGTGATTTTTTTACCAGGTTGGATAGGCACAATGGTGCAATTGTTGTTTGCTTTCTTTTTGGCAAGAGTTCTGAGCTAAGAAAAAGTGCGCAATTCCGATCTGCATATTCCATCCATCTTACCCTCTCTGTCCGTTATTCCACAAGCATTACGAATTGAAATCCAGACATTACGAATTCCGTTGCACTAAAAAGTTGCGATATTTAGGCTCTATATTAAAAAAGTGTTACTCCATATCTATATCCTTATTATACCATGACCATGCATCTTTAATCGTGCTTGTTTCTTTCTATGCTTAAGAACGAAATATGTTGGAATAAGGTTGCAAGGATACGGAGCTTTATGTCATTTTACGAAGAAGGAGCGAAGAAGATTCGATGGCTTAGCTACAAGACTGGTCTAGACCTACAGAGGGTGCTTCACCTCTCCGGTTCAATCAACATCTATACCAACGACCACCTAGGAGTGCATTAACCTATCGTTTTATTTATGCAGACTTCAGTTGGGAATAGCGCACAAGATGCCGACTTCACACTTGACTCTCCAAAGCTTTGGATGAACTCACTCCTTATTATAGGAAAACACCTACGTTCAAATCCATCCGAGACACAGGTGTGTGGGGGCTTTTTCCATCTACTCAACCGTGAAGCCAAACGTCAGCTTAAAGTTACCTGGTCGGAAAACCCCTGGAGCACTAATGATAACCCTGTTCACCTAGGAGTTACCTGGACCGCACTCTATCTTATAAGACCCCCACATCGAGAAGACAAAGTAAGTAGTTGACGCAATACATCTTGAACAAGCTCGTCGCCCACATACCCTAAGATCGACGGCACGTGCCCTGTGCTACTCATGTGCATAGTATACCTGCCCTGTATGGGAAGACTCAACCCATGCCAAGAGCTTGATTCGCGTTAAATGCCTCCTGCCGGCTTTCACAGGATGCAAATCATCCGTCCAACACCAACGGAAAACGTATACCTCCTAGCAGGAATTGCCCACCAGACATCCGTCGAAGCGTAGTGACATCAAGAGCGTAGCTGCCAAACTTGTATCTAATGTGAAGCAACTATGACTGGACGATCCTTGCTCCAACCGCCTAAATCCTAGAGAGTTTCTTAAGCAAAGTCCAACCCCTTGAACAGTCTCTAAGGAGGTCAAGAGAGTCGCTTGTGGAAAGAAAGCCCTTTCCATCAAAACCAGTACACTCACACCCAATGGTAATCATCGCATTTACTAATGTTCAGATATTCCCCCAGTTACCTGGCGGACCTGACAAGGAATACCCAGTAACAACACTTGTCATTGTTCACAGCCTAACAATGACTAACGAAACAAATAGCTTGACTAAGTTCACAAGTCACAAGCCGGAACTAGCCACCCATATGTAATTTTTCAGGTATTCGACTAAGGCTGACCAACTTTACCAACTTGATTATGCCCTAGTCACATCAAACACTTGTCATTCTCTCTGGACTAAAACGGTGTTTGACTATGCTCTGGACTAAAATGGCAAATTACCTGACTAACAGAGCCGTATGACGTAATAACACAAACAGACACAATTTTGATTGGCTCAAACTTCAAACTTGTTTTATTTTACCCGTTCAACACTACTCATGCACTGCACCATGCATCTACTTGTGTGTCGATCGATAAGCGTGCTGCTCCCGTCTTGGCTTTTCAGGTTGAAAAGCAGATTAAACTGCAGATATCACTATTGATCGTCATGGAAGGTGACATACCGTGAGGTTAAAATGAAGTAATTATTTTTTATTGCAAGTATCTGCAGAAAGAGTGTCCTAAAAAATGACTTGAAAATGTATGTACGTACGGTAATGTCTTTGCATTGCCACTTGCCTACGTACGTTCCTTGGTGTTAGTTTATAAGCTTACATACATGTACATTGCGCATGATGTCGGGATTGTTAGCGGCCATAAGATTATAATCACGTTAGTGATGTTCAGAGCGGGATTAGAGTTACTTATTTTTGTTAATTTTTCGACGTCCTCATTTCCTGAATTTTTCAGGCTTGAGTCATCATCTTGTCTCTCATCGTAATACATCGAGGCCTGGCACTCCATTGTATTGACAATCAGGCGGCCTAATGGGAGGATTGATCAATGGCTGACACTTCAGTTTATATGCATGTGAGCTAGTCTAGGGTAGTATTGCTGGATTAGTTTTGTGCGGGGTCGGCGTGTAAACGTGTTTTTCGTGAGTCGTTAGCCGCGACGCCATAACTTGACAACAAACAAGACCGCCGTGAATCGCGCCTGTGATTGGTTTAGCTATTGCGTATCGAACTGCCGTATTTAGGCCTATCTGGCGTCGAAATACGTTGCGTGGGCGCTGCATTGTGGGGTTAGCTGTGGCGGGCCCACGTTGAGAAACTAATCCAGCAATAAATAGTGTCTATAAATAGAGACTGGCGCCACTCCAGTCCCTTGTCAGGATACTCAAAATATGCGAAAGTACCGTGGGTCGTGCATAATTTTTGTACAATTGCATTCCGAACATCTTGCG
>JAMKCH010028326.1:0-28389 GCA_023653785.1 Ophioderma brevispina
TAATACAATGTAATTCATAATTTTACTGACAGGCTTTTATAAAGACATCAAGCACCACTTAACATGTACATTGCACAGTTGCTTTTGCCATGGAAACGAACATTTAAAATGTTTTAGGCCCTATATTAAAAGCGGGTTATTTGCGGTAAAACAATGTTCGTAAGTGATTTGTTAATTGGAGCAAAATAATCGTTACATGAACATTTTCAAGATAATCACAAACAAAAACCAAAAACTATGAAAATAAGTATTTTGAATTTCATTCATTGGAACTATAAATTTTTATGGCCTATTCATTCTAGCCAAATTGATTCGTGCATGTACATGTATTTATGTATAATATTAATGTTAGACATGTGACTGTATATTGCAACCTTATTCCATCAGGAAATTACTGAGAACTCCAAATTTAGAGTCAATTTGGGTCATTGGTCATTCCAGGGCCAATTGTTGCCTTCATTTGCAAGTCCCTTTCAATTCTGTGCTGAAAAGGCCAATTTTCTCCGCAGCTTGCTCCTTGGTGCTAGATTTTGCGCGTTTTTGAGCAGTTTTTGATCGTTGCGCGTCTTTTTTCCCACTCGACTTTTTACATTTATAGTCAGTGGAATGTCCAGTGCATTCATAATGTTCCAATTGTGTTCATCGACTTTGTAAATGGCAGGCACCGAAAGCCACACTAGCCACCACACGCTTTCGCCCTACAAATTTTTCCTTTGGACACTTATTCAGATGACATGATGAAGGCCTTTCATTCGTGTTTGGGTTGCCCTCGCAACATCTTTCCAACAAAGATGGATCCGAAAGACGTCTATAAACCGGTGCCATTGCTTTCGCTACTCTTGCGAAGAGGAGTGCGATAACGTTGTCTTTGTGGTTACCGGGCGTTTCACCTTTCGCAAGGCTTCTGGTAGAAGCACCAGGACTCTTCACCTGCCGGACAACTGTCATGCATGGGCAATTCATCTGTTGACATGCAGTGTAGCCTGGTTGCTTGGATTGCTCGTTGCATGTTGGCCACTGGAATCGTTATTATCACGAAACCGCCTTCCCATAATAATGGGTTAGTTAGTGATTGCAGTGTCCGTCAAGCTTCCCTATGCCCCTCCACATAAAGTAAACCCGGACTTGGATGAGAAGTTTCTTCAAAGACTGAGGCAGTGCCCAGCGCTTTGCAACATGGTTAATGCACTACTCTTTTTTATAACCAACATTTGGTCATAAACTTGAATATTATTCAAGTGATATAGGTATTGTATTCCATCACCGAGCAAAGTCGTGTAGGCATTTTGGTTTTTTTCAATTGATCTCTTCCATAAGATCTCAGCAGCTTCCCTTTCCATAGCTGGAGCACTTACAGAATGTTCTTGTCGCATACATCTTTATGTCTCGCATACCAGGTTCGTATTCTTCTGTTCCTTTCTCCAATTTGTTCATGTCACATACTTTGCACACTTTGCTACGAAACCATGATAGTCAATAACAAGACCAGATTTGCAAGTCAATAACGGCAGCTGCTCCAAAATAGATTTGTGTCCGCGATTCTAGACACGTTCCATATAGCTGACGCCAATGTCAATTATATCGTCATCTCCAATATCTGGTTCTCTTCGAATGTACGCGCCCCCCCTCTCTAACAATCTTGACAGACTCTGTGGAATTGTAATCGCATGGCTTATTATAGCCCTCTGAAAATACACTACCATGTACTTCGAGTACACAGGTTCACTAATATTCGGCGTATCGGTGACAAGAGCATAAGTTTCAAGTCCACTGTAGTGAGTTCCCATAAGCTGAAATGCTGCTACTGAACGCATTGGCAAGTCAAATTTTTTAGGACCACTTTTAGAAGTAGAGGTTCCTTTTATAAGTCTCCGAATGAAATTTTGGTCTGTCATTACTCACCTTCACCATATGTACATTCTAATTGCACGTCCATATTCATTCCCTTGTTATCGTACACACGAATTGATAAACAATCCGTTCTTGAACATGTTGGGCACTAGCTTGGCGACACAAAGTTTCTAACTTAGAAGTGGAGATTGTAACGTAACCGTTTTCAATACGACCAGGCTCGGAGTCAACCTCTGACCTGTTCCTTCAGGCCGGTATACTCCGCACAAAGCTACTTTCAGAAAATAGCTGGATTTTTCTCTTGGGAAGCTGAAACAGAATTGATGTAGCAATGTAGTAGAAGCATTCTGTACAGTCTTTGATGATGCTGATGATTTACGTGTACTTGTGCATGAATTACTTGGAGTAGTACTACTTTGTCTAGACATACCAGGAAGTAGGAGTGGCTGGGACACTTGCATTAGGCACAGGTCTGGCGGCATTATCAAGTTCAGATAAATCTTGCTTCTTGGCAAAACTGCATTTTTGACTTTATTAGAGTCAGATTTTAGTTTCTTGGCAAGCCTTGCATTCAGTAGTTGAGTGTTCCTACCTCTTTTCGTGTACTGCTTTGCATGATGTTTTGGTTCTACCTTTACTTCCTTTCTCCACTTTTCTGATGATCTCCTGATTCACAAACACTAGCATGTAACTCCTCCATCTTCAGTTATTATTTCCAATGGAAAACAAATCCACAATTGAATAAGTGAAGTGAAACCACAGGAAAATTGTAACAATCCAAGTATTTCCACACGTGTGCTGTTACTACATGTATTATAATAGCCCATTCAACTGTGCACAAGCTGTACACAAGGTCAGCTGTGTATGCACAGGTCATACCATATAAAGTAGTGACCATTCCATATATAGCCATGCAGCAGTCATGTGACGTGGATCAACCACTCATAGACTGTAACACCAGCGTTCCTATTTTAAGCTGCTCACTTGTTCGATGTCTGTGACTGAGTGGAATTGTCCATTTTGTTAAGGGGGAAAATACCTTTCTAATGGTATATAACATGAGGGGTATATATTGTGGCAAAATAGAGTATTGAGTCATGGTATAGTGTATTGTTGAATGATTTAGTTCGAAATTGAACAAAATGAGTGCACCAATCTTTATTTAAACCATTTTATGAAAAATATTGGCAAATACATGGGAAAAAAGTTTACAACATGCTAATGTATATTGCCAAAAAACCAAAACCTTATTCCATCAGGAAAATACTGTTAGAACTCCAATTTAGAAGTCAAGGAGCAGTGGTCCATTCCAGGTCCCATATGGTTGACCTTCATTTGCAATTTGTACTTCATTCTTGTGCTGACAGCCAATTTTCTCCGCAAGTCTTGCCTCCTTTGTGTAGATTTTGCGCGTTTTGAGCAGTTTTTACTTTGCGTCTTTTTTTCCCACTCGACTTTTTACACTTGTCTAGTCAGTGAATTTTCCAGTGCATTGCCTCATGTTCACAATGTTGTTGTTCATGCCTTTGTTAGAATGGGCAGGGCACCCCGAAAGCAAAACTAGGCCACCACACGCTTTCGCCCTACAAATTTTTCCTTTGGACACTTATTCCAGATGACATGATAAAGGCTTTCATCGGTGTTCTGGGTTGCTCCTCGCAAACATTTTCCAACAAAGATGGATCCGAAAGACGTCATAAACCGGTTCCATTTGCTTCAGCTACTTCTTTCGAAGAGGGAGTTATATACGTGGTCGTGTGTGTTACCGGGCGTTTACCTTTTGCAATGGCCTTCTGGTAGAAGCACCAGGACTCTTCACCTGCCGGACAACTGTCATTGCATGGGCAATTCATCTGTTGACATGCAGTGTTAGCCTGGTGCTTGGATTGCTCTTGCTGCATGTTGTCCACTGAATCCGTATGATCACCGAACAGCCTTCCCATAGAATAATTGGTTCAGTTTATTTGATTGCAGTGTCCGTCAAGCTTCCATATGCCCTTCCACCTAAAGTAAACACCGGACTTGGAGGAGGTTGTTCTTCAAAAGATCTAGGGCAGTGCCCATCGCTTTGCAACACATGGTTAATGCATCCTCTTTTTTTTATAACAAATTGGTCCATAAAACGTGAAGATTATTCAAGTTGATCATAGTCTTTGTTCTATCCATCACCGAGCAAAGTCGTGTTTGTAGCGCATTTTGTTTTTTTCAATTGATCTCTTCCATAAGATCTCAGCAGCTTCCCTTTCCATAGCTGGAGCACTTTCCAGAATAGTTATTGTCGCTATTTACATCGTATTGTCTCGCATACCAGGGTGTATTCTTCTGTTCTTCTCCAATTGGTTCATGTACTACTTGCACTTGCTAAAGAACACAGCGACAGAACGCATCCCCCCAACCCCAACAACTCCCACAAGACCAGATGCAAGTCACTACGGCAGCGCTCCAAAATGATTGTTTGTCCGCGACTTCGGCCACGTTCCATCATAGCTGACAGCAATGTCAATGATATCGTTCATCTCCAATTCATGGTCTGTCTATGTACGCGTTCCTCTAACAATCTTGACGACTCTTGTAGAATGTCATCGCATGTGCTTATTATAGCATCTGAAACAATACCACTGTACTTCGTACACAGGTCACTAAATATTCGGGTATCGGTGACAAAGAGCATAAGTTCAGTCCACTGTAGTGAGGGTTCCATAAGTGAAATGGCTGTGCTACTGTGACGCACATTGTCAAGTTAAAATTTTTTAGGACCACTTTTAGAAGTACGAGGTCCTTTATAGCTCTCCGATGAATTTGTTCTGTCAATTACCATCACCTTCACCATAGTACATTCTAATTGCACAAGTCATATCATTCCCTTGTTATCTGTACACACGAATTGATAAACAATCCGTTCTTGAACATGTGGGCAAAGAGTTTGGCGACACAAAGTTTCTAACTTAGAAGTGGAGATTGTAACGTAACCGTTTCATACGAACCAGCTCGGAAGTCACGCTGACCGTTCCTCAGTCGGTAGTTCCGCACAAGATCACTTTCAGAAAATAGCGGGGGATTTTTCTCTTGGAAAGCTGAAAAGACTTGAGGTACATGTAGTAGAAGCATTCTGTACAGTCTTTGATGATGATGATTATGATACCTGTACTGTGCATGGAATTACTTGGGTAGTACTATGATCTAAAAACCAGAAGTAGGGAGTGGACTGGGACACTTGCATTAGGCACAGGCTGGCGGCAGTATCAAGTCAGATAATCTTGCTTCTTGACAAAACTAGAGTTGACTTATTATTAGAGTCAGTTTTATTTCTTGGCAAGCCTTGCATTCAGTTATCAGTACGTTGAGTGTTCCTACTCTCCTTCGTGTACTTCTTTGAATTTGATGTTTGGTTATACCTTTACTTTCATTTCTCCACTTTTCTGATTGGTCCCCTGATTCAAAAACACTAGCATTGTAACTCGCATCCTTCAGTTATATTCCAAATGGCAATAAATATCCACAATTGAATAATTGAGTTGAAAATCCACAGAGAAAATTGTAAACAAATCCAAAGTTAACACGGTGCTGTTACTTACATGTATTATAATAGCCCATTCAACGTGCACAGCTGTTCCACAAGGTCAAGCGGTGTAGCCACAGTCATACCTAAAAGTAGGGACCATTCCTATATATAGCCATGCAGCAGGTCAGTGACGTGAATTCAACCAATCATAGACTTGTAAACAAGCTTTCTATTTAAGCTGCATCAGCTTTAGGAATGTATGAGACTAGTGGATTGTCCATTTGTAAGGGGGAAAATACCTTTCTAAGGTTATAGAACATGAGGGGTATATATTGTGGCAAAATAGGTATTGAGGCATGGACAATAGTGTATTTGTTGCTGATTTTATTTCTGAAATTGAAAAAATGAAGTGCACCAATCTTTATTAAACAACATTTTATGGAAAAATATTTAATTATTAAATATTGGAAAATGGGAAAAAAAGTTTAACAACATGAAAATATAGACGTGCAAGGATTGCAAAAAACAATACCAAAAATCTGAAAAAAAACTGACCATCCCTACCCAATTCACAAAATATGGCCTGCCAATGAGCTGGGTTCTCCCTTAAAGGGAATCACGAAGTGGGGAATGGAAATACGTAAATGAAACCAAAATTACAATGGAACAAAAAGAAGAAAATAATTTAAACAAATAAAAATACAAATAAAAATTACAAGAATTAATTAATGAATAAGGAGTGAAAAAAGAAAACGCTAAAAGACAAACAAAAAGAAAAGACATCAATAACAAATAAGAATTAAAAAGAAAAAACCAATTAAAAAAAGAAAAAACCTAAAAAATTAAAAAAGACATAAAAATAATTATAAGCAACATAATTAAAAATAAAAATTAATAACAAACAGTAATTAAATAAACAAAATAAATGTTAAAACATAACATTAAAATGCAACTAAATGAATACATCCAATAAGCATTACTAAAATAAAATGAACTAATAAAAATAAAATCTTTAAAATAATAAAAACTAAAGCTAAATGATAAATAATTTTTCTTATTTTTCCATATAATCGACATTTATAATGAGGAATACAAAGGAAGTGGAGAAAAAAATACAATTATATTAGCGGAGGTGACCAAAAAGGCCAAATTAATTAAAAATACATAAAATAAAAAGCAATAATTTAGAGAAATAAAAAATTAATAACAAAAGGAGTTAATAAACAAAAAGTAAATGTAAAAAAATAACAAAAAATGCAACTAAATGAAAGACATCAATAAAGCAATGTGACCGAAAATGAAAATGAACTAATAAAAATAAAAATCGTTAAAAATAAGTAAAAAAACTAAAGAGGGTAAATTGATAAAGAATGTTTCTTATTTCCAGATCATTCAATATAATGAGTACAATACAAAGGAAGTGAGGAAAAAATAAATTACAATTATAGAGGCGGAAAAAGGTGACCAAAAGACCAAAGTTGGCAGACGATGGCACCTCCGTTCTTAAAAGGAATATAAATAATACAAAAATAAAAAACTCAAAAAATGTTGCAACAACAAGCTTAGGTAGCTTATTATGACATAGTTAATTGAATCAAACCAAACACTGCAACAAAATTAAAGTTAGATCTAGAGCATAACCCCCGCAAGCCGCGTGCCAGTGGCTGTAAGCCTGCTACAACTAAACACGGGGATCAGTTGCTCATTCAGTCCATCGGTAAGGGTAGTTAGCCGGTGACTTTGTTTTCCGTTTGTAGACTTATGAACCCATCTTTTTCACATTCATGCGGGGACAATTTTGAATATTAATATTAAAGAACAATATAAGATGTGCATCTTAAAAAGAGTTTATTATGGGAATAACAGCCAATTTTGGGAAAACAGACAAATTAAAGCTTTGATGGACCGAACTGCATTGCATTGATTGGTTTATTGTTTTGCTTCGGGGGAAATTCAGGGAAAAAATGAAGTAGTATCCCTCACATTGGAAAAAAAAACAACGAGTATCGTAATCGTACGTCGGTTTTTGAATCTGTAGGGAAAAGGAAATTTTGTATGTTTTTAGACATAAATACGTGTCTTTGGAAAAAAATAATAGCACTTTGGGCAGAGCAGAGGGTTAATATGTACGACCCTGATTGAACATAGCGGATTTATATCGGTCGCCCCCGAGAACACTGATACGTGATACCTGACACGTGACCTGCTACCTGGCACGTGACACCAAACTATTCATCTCGTACCGTGTATAAACTACAATACGGCAAAAGCAGCACAAAAGGCATTCTGTACGATGTTGTCACAGCCGTAATCGATCAAGATGTGAGGGGGCTAGACATGTGGTTCTGTACGGGAAGGGTAGGACACGATCTGCACGATTTGGGCATTGGGGATTTCCAAACGGTAATTGTGAAATTGAAAACTTGCTACATGCATATACTATGGCATCTCGGTCCCGAGTGAGAGTGACATTAAAAATATCATTCTTAAACCTTTTTTCAAAAGATCTTAGTAATATCATGATAAATTAAGAAAAAAAAATTAAGTGCACCAATCAATGCATGGTTCTGTTAAATTACGGTGCTAGCTCAAAACCCAGAAAACTTCCCCGCACAAAAGTAACTCTATCAAACATAATACCTTTGAACATACGCGCCATGACAGAGCTATGCGCTCTGTAGCATGCGCACCGTTACCCCTCTAATATCGACAAACAGCCCTATTATAATTATTATAACCCCAAAACCATGGCACTCCTGGGGGTATACGAAATCAGCCATGATGCTTTTCGGCTTTTTAAACGCATACATGTTTTTAGAACACTTAATATTCGGTGATTGTGAAAATTCATTCCAGTATTGTGGCCCATGGTTCTACCCCTTTGATGAAAACAAATGGTTGTACAATGTACTAACGTTAAAACTATCTGTGTACGAGTGTTGTTCCATAATTAGTGGCGTAATTAAACAAACGACTGGAAGTTGGTGTGTTGTGAAACAACTTGTACATTAACACCCCAAAGATCTGTTTGTCATAAACATAAAATAGCATAAGCAAAAATAAAAAAAATTATAAAAAAAACAATATAAAATTTAGTTGGGAAGCATATAAAAATAACCAAAAATACACGTGATAAATACGAAAGCAAGGGGTTTGTTGAGAAAAGATGTGGCGTGGTATTATTAAAAACTAATCAAAATAAAAAGAGTAATAATAAATAAACAATGAAAAACACAATATAAAAAGAATTTCCACACAGCTTTTTTAAAAATTAAAAGTTTAAAAGCAATTAAGAAAATAATACAAATTATGCGAATACAACAAAAATGAATTTGATGAAAACAATAACAATAAGCATTTAAATGGGCCAAACACAAAAATAGACAAAATATTAAAACTAAAAAGTAATACAAATTAATTTAAAGAAAATAAAACTCTGATGAATATTAAAATGAAAAAAAAATGACAATACATTTTAAAAAAAATACGAAGAAAAATGTTTTTAAACAATTTTATAAAACTAAAAATATAAAATTTGAAAAATACGATTTTTCTTTTTTGGTTTTTTTAATGGTTTAACAAATATAATAAATAAGAAAAAAAGTGGAGAAAAATGGTGAAAAAACAAAATATACAGGTTTTATAAAAATAATTAAAAAACTATATATTTTTTATTTTTTGTTTTCATTTTTCAATTTGGTGGTAATGAGAACCTGACTTGGGGGGGGAGGGGGGAAAAGGTTGTGTGGGGGAAAGGGGGGGTGATTGACAAAACATGTTGTATTGTGGAACCCGGCGTATGAAAGAGAACCCCGGGGGTCGTTGGGAAAGGGAATCTGAGGTGAGAGGAACCTGGAGAGGTTTCATGGTATGCAATGAGCAACTGGGTATTTGCCATTTATTTCAGTCAAGCGCTTCTGCCCAATATCCTATAGTAGAGGCATGACCGGAATCAATTGTAATACAAAAAAAAACCCATGGTAGTTGGGGGATGGGTAGAGGTGTGAACGGTAATGTAGAAAGGTGCCCAGGACTGGTGTAGTGAAAGGAGGAACCTGGGTTAGTTGGGGAAAGGGCCCACCTTTGGTAGATGAGAAGCGGTGATAATGGTTAGTTGGGAAGGACCATCAGGGACATCTGGGAAGGGCTCACAGTCAGTTGTGAAAAGGGGGGTCTTGGATAGTTCGATTGAAGAAAAGACCTTGGGACTTTAAGGAGATAGTAAAGGGGGCCTTGGTATAGTTGCAAAGGGCCCTGTGGTCGGTAGTCAGCAGGCACCATAAGGTGGGGTTGACAAAGTTTACAAACGCTACAGGTTACGTCTGATAAGGTCCGACGTGAACACCAAAACAACCCTAACTCGGTACCCTCCGCGCCGAAAAACCGCGAAAAGCCGAGAGAACTGAGAAATTCTAGTTTTTACTGGTATATGCTGAGATTTTTAAAAACAAGTGTAGTAGATATGGCGGCCATTTGAATACAAGATGTGCGGCAAAACCTTAATTAGATACACGTAAGCCAGTGCTGTTAATGAAATCCATAGTATCACAAACATGGGTATTGCCACCAGTTTTACTCTTCCACGTTGCTCACACGCCAAGATATAGGACATAACGTCATTTAAAATGGCGGCCATTTTGAAATTCAAGATGGCAGCCAAACCAAATCAGTTACAAGTAAGACAATGCTTTCAATGGACTCCCTGGTATCACAAACATGGGTATTGCCACCAATCTAAGTTGCTCCTAAGCCGAGATATAGGACAAAAAATACAGAAAAATGGCGGCCATTTTGAAATCCAAAATGGCGACTGAAGGCGTGGTTGAAAAAAATGGCACCTAAGATTTTTTAAATCAGCACCCCAAAATTGACAAAGTAAGCTAATAAAATCAATTTTGGCACAAAAATCCCACGGGAAAACGTAACAAACTGTACTATCTTCTACATGGGAAACTCACATCATAAACACCCCCACCTGTCAGAGTGACAATATTGTTTACCTCATTACATGCACTGTACGGCGGTGCGGAAAGTATTTAGGCGTAGTCTGTGTTACAGACTTCGAAATATATTATCTAAATTAGTACTGCGTAAGAGACTAACGTTATCAATAGCCCCATATAAAATGCGGTATAAACCGAAATTAATCTCAAATATCTCCGAAAAACGAGGGGGTCTATGGATATTTTGCATCGGAGTGCTAGAAATTTCGTTTTCTTTCGAGAACGTCCCTCAACTGGCTCTGAACCTATAGAACCTTTTGAGAAAATATTTCTATCTAAATCGGTAGTTTTTTAAACACAACATCTATGGGCTCTGACGAGCACGAAAGATTTTCCACTGTGCTACGTCAATAGGCTGGCTAATTTAAAAAAAAAAACACGCTCATACTTTCCACACCGCCGTACATGCACTGCTTGTGATATGCAATGTGATGTGTTCAATGTATTATAAACATTTCGTGAAGACAATAACATGTTTAACTCTCACAAATCACCTCAAACACGTGTTTGAATAGATGCATTTCTTTAGGTAAACGCAGTAAAGAGTGCCAAAATGCACAAAAATGGGATATTTTAGAATATATATCAATTTACTTGGAGACCCATAACTCCAGTTTCATGTGTCGTGTGAACCAGAAAGGCACTTTTTCCTTATAAAGGTCCATATTTGTCAAAAATTAAGAAATTTACGTGTATTTCAATGGAGCGTTTATTTAGTGGTGTGCGCCCTTTCATCGCGATCTCTGATTTGCACCCCGCGTGATTATTTTGAATGTTTTGAATCTATTTCTCTATACAGCACAACTGAAACTTTCAAAGAATTTGCAATTTTTGATATAATTCGAGTATAGATTTTAAGAAAAAGGCATATGAACAGCGCCACCACAATTTTGAGCCGACGTGTACGCCTCATTGCCGCTTTCGACCAGGGCCGGAAGTCGAGGGCCTAGTTTCTATACAGAATCGAATTTCAAAATTTTGTGATCATCTCAGCGATGATCAAGCTATACTCTTTCACTTTTAATATAATATACCACCCTCACTGGAAACCGGTCCCCAAGGACTGCAAAATATCTCACACACGTTTTGTTATTTTACCGAAACTACCTACCATTCCACCAAACGTGGAGTGATTTAGTGTTGTGCGCCCCTAAGCCCGTCTATTAAAAAAAAGCCGCGCCGTGCTGATGGCGCTATAACATATTTCCTAATGGAAACAATTTAAAACATTCTAAAACTGCTTTCACATTCTAAAACTGCATTAAAATTCTGCATTTACATTTTAAAACAGCATTTGCATTCTAAAACAGCATTTACATTCTAAAACTACATTTACATTCTAAAATTGCATTTACATTCTAAAACTACATTTACATTCTGCATTTACATTCTAAAATTGCATTTACATTCTAAAACTCCATTTACATTTTAAAATTGCATTTGCATTTAATTAAGACAAGTGCATATTAAACAAAATACCATAAAACAACTTATACAAAAGAATTACATTTCAGTCATATATAAAACAAGTCATTAGACTCGCCGATGCATCTGGTATACTTATATACACGACTCACACATCACATCTGCTCATTAAAAATAAAACCCACTCGCATGTAAACATCACATACACAAACATGCTGGCGTACTGAACCTCACAGAGAGACACACACACACATAACACAAGCACACACACAAATACACTTGCACACATGTACACCATAATATGCCCGCAAGCACACACCAACACCCACCCACCCATCCATACACACACACTCACACATACACTCACATACACAACACACCTAAAATTAACACACAAGTACATACTAATATTTACAATAAACATTGTATATTGTAATGTAAAGACAACTAAGAACAAAAGACTTCAGTTAATATACAATGCAGACTGCAGACTACATTTTAAAACTGCATTTACATTCTAAAACTGCATTTGCATTCTAAAACTGCATTTACGTTCTAAAACTGCATTTACATTCTAAAACTGCATTTACATTCTAAATCTGGATTTACCTTCTAAAACTGCATTTACATTCTAAAGCTGGATTTACATTCCAAAACCTGCATTTACATTCCAAAACCTGCATTTACATTCTAAAACTGCATTTACATTTTAAAACTGCATTTACATTCTAAAACTGCATTTACATTCTGCATTTACATTCCAAACAGCATTTACATTCTAAAACTCCATTTACATTTTAAAACAGCATTTACATTCTAAAAACTACATTTGCATTCTAAAAAAACATTTACATTCTCCATGTACATTCTAAAACTGCCTTTACATTCTAAAACTGCATTTACATTCTAAAACTGAATTTACATTCTAAATCTGCATTAACATTTTAAATCTGCATTTACATTTTAAAACTGCATTTACATTCTAAAACTGCATTTACATTCCAAAACCTGCATTTACATTCCAAAATTGTACTTACATTTTAAAACTGCATTTACATTCTAAAACCGCATTTACATTCTGCATTTACATTCCAAACAGCATTTACATTCTAAAACTACGTTTACATTCTAACACCGCATTTACATTCTAAAAACAGCATTTACATTCTAAAACTACGTTTACACTCTAACACCGCATTTACATTCTCAAAACTGTATTTGCATTCTAAAAAAGCATTAACATTCTCCATTTACATTTTTAAAAATACATTTACATTCTAAAACCGCATTTACATTCCAAAACGGCATTAACATTCTAAAACTGCATTTACATTCTATAACTGCATTTACATTCTAAAAACAGCATTTACATTCTAAAACTGCATTTACATTCTAAAACTGCATTTACATTTTAAAGCGATATTTACATTTCAATTTCAAAACCTGCATTTACATTCTAAAAACTGCAGCTACATTCTGAAACTGCATTTACATTCTAAAACTGCATTTACATTCTAAAACTGCATTTACATTCTAAAACTGCATTTACATTCTAAAACTGCATTTACATTCTAAAACTGCATTTACATTCTAAAACTGCATTTTCATTCTGCATTTACATTCTAAAACTGCATTTATATTCTAAAACCTGCATTTACATTCTAAAACTGCATTTACATTCTAAAACTGCATTGATTTCCTAAAACTGCAAGTTAGTTTTGTGTTAAATATATGTAATTTGGGTCTTATGAGCAAATATCAACATAAAATAAGTTTTCAAAAAAATGATGTAAGTGCAAGGCTCATTTGAACTTTCTGTCCAATTTTTGCGTGTTTTGAAAACAATGTTTTGCCCCTAATTTGCAGTCCAAATAATAAATTTAATTTTTATTGCTGATTTGGGGTTGTCTTATGACCCTTCACATGTGGTATAAATTTCGTGCAAAATTTCCTTTTGGGAAAGTGGTTTCCTTAGTGAGGTTCCATGGACCCCCCCCCCCCCCGGCCACTAACGGGAGTGAAAATCCCATGGTCAGTTAAGCGTTAAGTTGAAAAATTATATTCCAGACTGTTTTTGCATGACGAAGTAACACCTAGTACACAAATAACGTTATTTTCTGTTTCCATGTTTTATGGGTCATGATACGGTAATTCTTCTGTCATAACTGTGCGAAACCGTTTGCTGCAAAAAGTCATACCCATAAAACGAATCCTATATGTTAACTTTACGAAAACATGCGATGAACTATGACAAATCAGGTTTTGGAAAGGAAAGTATATTTCGAAAGTGTGTAAGGCCATGCACTTACGCACGCAAGTGTTAACAGGTACGCACGCGTGTAAGTGTAATGGGTACGCATTCGTGTGCGCAAGTGTTTAATGTTTAAAGGTTTGCACGCGAGTTTGCAAGTGTTTTAGGGTCCGCACGCGAGTCTCAAATGTCTTAAGGTTAGCACGCGAATTGGCGTTTTATGATACGCACACGTGTTTACAAATGTTTATGGTACGCACGCGCGTTCAAAATTGTTTCAGGGTACACTTGCGCATTTGCAAGTGTTTTGGGGTAAACACACGCGTTTGCAAGTGTAATAGGGTATGCATTCGTGTGTGCAAGTGTTTAAAGATATGCATGCGGGCTCGTAAATGTTGTAAGAAACGCACGCACGTTTGCAAGTCGCGCGTTACATGTGTTTAGGGTACGCACTCGCGGTCGAAAGTGTTTCAGAAAACACACAGGCCTTCGCAAGTGTTTTAGAATACGCACGCGCGTTCGCAAGTGTTCTAAGGTATGCGAACTCGCGTGCGTACCTAGAATACTTGCATACGAGCGTGCGCACCTTTAAACACTTGCGAACGTGCGTGCGTTGCGTAAACATTTGGGAACGCGAGTGCGTACCTTAAAACACTTGCGAACGCACGTGCGGAACCTTACAACATGCGTATTTTAAAATATGTGCACAAGAATGCGTACTTTATTACACTTGCTAACACGCGTGCTTACCCTAAAACACTTGCAAACTCATATGCGTAACCTAGAATACTTGCAAATGCGCGTGCGTACCCTAAAACTAGGATACTTGAGCACAGGCGATTAAAAGAGGGCAAAAGCGCGAGTAGAAAGAAAAAAAAATACAAAAATAATCCAGAAAGAAAAAATCTAAAAATAATTCTAGAAAAAAATAATAAAGCTAGAAAAAATAAACCTAAAACAAAAAATCTAGAAAAAAAATAAATCTAGAAAATCATTCTCGAAAAAAATTAATCTAGAAAAGCAAAATAAATAAGAAAAAATATGGCCTTAATGGCTGACTCAGAAATTTCCCGAAGATGGCGCCCTCATTTTTCTAACAAATCGTGTTTTTTTTGCATATACATAATGCATGTCCACATACTAATCATTGTGGGAAAAAGCTAATCCACAGTAGGGCCTATGGTACCTTTATTTAAAATAATTGTAAATGTTTACTACACCAAAACGAAAAATCCTATTCATCTCCATCCTTGGAATTGAGTATTTCATGTGACTATCTTTAGTTTTAGTTGACTACTTTTAATTAATACACACAAAAATATATTTCGAAATCGCCGAATCCGACTTTAATGATACACTGCAGTCTTCCAATTTGGAGTCAAAAGCGATCGATCTTTTAACTGGAATTACTCAATGCAAATCCCGGCATTGATAGGTAATGTGTGTACCGCACGTGTAAACAGAAGGATACCTAATGGTGGCCACTTCTTTAACAACTCCGTTACATTATGGAATCTGTCCAGCAGTACTGGAGCTTTTACTTCACTGGGATAATACACCTGCTTGTTTCGCTGTACAAGACATGGATTGGATATAGCCTGTGTTTTATCAAGTGTTATTGGAAGTAATGGAAGTAATCTAACTACGCTTTAGGAATATCGTAAGAATATCATAACAAGTAAGTTAATATCATAACAAGTAATGATTATACGATATTTACAGAACGATACATACCGAACAATAACGTGGATATTTACCAAAATCGGAGGCTTTAATATTGAAATAGAACCGGCAGTTGACTCTCTAATAAGAGTCACGCACACTGCCATTACAACTCAGTGTACATGAAATTGAAATTTCTCATGAAGATTTAAATCACAAAATGTACTTCTATACTGCTGAAGACCCTCTATGTCAATGCTAGGTATGTAATACTCTCAAATATTTGTGTCACTTTTTAATAGGAGTCAAACTTTTAAAATATTCCAATCTTGTTGGTGTAAGGATTCCAAGAATGTATAGTTTGTATCATCTATAACCATTGGGTTTGGAGTTAATGGATAAAATTGGAAAAAGGTCAATTCCCTTTGTACAGGGTCAAAATCAGAAATTGCTCTAATTTTGATTAAAAATGAAACAAATTGTTCATCTAGCTTAATATGTCAAAGTAAGGAATAGTTTGTACATCATCTGCATAATCCAATTAGCATTAACCTTCTTTGACCTTTATCTAGGTAAGTAAACATTATTTTATCATAACCAAAACTATACTTTCGGGGAGTCTTTTTTCCTCAGGCAATAATTTGCAAGTATTTAAAACATAATCAGAGTAACTTTCAATGTTGACCACTGTACAAAGTGAGATTGACTTTTTTACCATTTTAGTCATTTTGTACCCTATGATTCCAAAACCAATGGTCGTAAGTGGTACAAACTATACATTTTTGGAATCCTTATGAATAGATGGGCAATATGGCATACCTTTTAAAGGTGCGTGTTCCGATCGTCTTTGGGACCCCCCTGATTTACCCGGAAGTAGTATCGATTTTGATATCAGATGAAAAGCCGTATTTTTCTCATTCTCGTCCTGAAATTTGAGACCTCAAAACCATTTCATTCCCAAGATATAAACAAAAAAACTGCCGTTTTAGTGGTTAACCATCAATATTAGCACAGTATTGAATAGGGCTTTGCAACATGCATTATTGCGTCTACCATCAAAACGGTACTTGATGGGGTGTATGTGCAAGTGCCAGGCTCTTATACCAAGTAGAGAACAAAATACACATAAATCGGAACAAGCACCTTTAAAGGTCTCAGGAAATGAGATGGTAAACCCACTCCAAATCTTTGTGGGACATTCCACTGCAATAAACAGGGCCAGAAAAAAATACACTACCAGTGACATCATTTGTGAAATTATTGATTATCAGTCAGTGTCATGAATAGATTCACACCAGTCACTTTGAATTTTCTATTACTCTCTGATAAATCAATGGCACCACAAATGATGTCATCATCACCAACCCAAATATTGAATGCTTTCTGGTCCCTCCTTGTAGACTTGACAACAAACCACATCAATTTTATTTGCATTTCCTGGGACCTTTTAACTTGATTGGGACGATTTAAAATTTCGACCCCTGTGTAACCTTAAATTAGCCCCTTTAAAAAAATGACGCCACAATTCGAGAGTACTAACTACCCAGCAGTGACCTACAGGGTCTGTTAAACCTTTTTTTCTAATGGGGATGAACGAACGGTCCCTGTGATATTCTGCTCCAACTCTATTACCATATCCGTTTCATACCAACCCAAAAGGTCTCGGGCGGTTGATAATGTCGATTTATACACCTTTAGATTATGGTATAAAAAATGTATATGAACCGAGAATCATCTAATAATGTTTGTAATGCGATATTGCTCGGGAAATGAGCGGCATATTCATAATTTTGGGCGGTTTAATATACTCGCTCTACACGCAGCCACATAATGTCTACTATAAGATTAGGCATGATGTGGAATTGCCATGTTGGGAGAAAGTTTTTGAGCCTATTGTTGTAAAATATCCCATTTTTGGTCAAGAATATTATTTTTAATTTTTTAGTATGTATGACATCTATGTAAGGCGATTTATCCATGGATGTAGAATTTACACCGGTATAATGCTATAATGGTAAAAATGTGATTATCAAGTTTCTTCTATTATGTCATCTACGTAACAAGACTCAGCTATGTTGTATGGTTTTTAAACCGGTGTGAAAGCAGATATAGTCCGGCGGGAGCCATAGTCCGGGGCGCCATAGACGATAACGGAATAAAGCGTGAAAGTAATGTTGCGTGAAGAGTCAACTGAATCGATTGCCTTATTGTTCACCATTGTTCCCGGACTATGACTATAAGTTTTTCCTCAAAATCATATTTGCACGCAAATGATATGGCACTTCCAAGTTATTATTATTTTTTGGTACTTATTTGGGTATTTTTCTTAAATTACCCATTATTTGTTTAAAACATATAAATTCTCAGGTTTATCTCGGAAGAAATGTGAAAAATATAATGCGAAATGCGGTTTTTTTTCGGAAAATGCTAATGCGAAACGCGGATTTTGTTATTTTCCCCCTTAATGTCTTTCGTAGTTGTATGTAACTATTATGTTTTAGGGGATGGCCGCCTCTGGCCTTATTGGCCTTTTGGCCATCTCCTCCATAATTGTCATTGTTTGTGTGATCCTTAATGTATTTGTATTATGTATTATGGAAATTTGTAATTGATTGATTGATTGATTGACCGATTGATTGAGCTTTAGGGAGAAAAATATTTCAGAAATAGCATTTTGAGAAAAACTATACTTGATACTGCCTATATTAGGAATGTCACAAGAGTCAATTTGTTCCCCTGAAATACCATGCAATCAATGTTGAAAAGGGTTAGTTAAAGAAATGGGGAAAACAAAAACCACAACATTTATTTTCAATCTGATTCAGGTTTGAAAAGCAAAAGCATTAGTTATAATAGCTGCTTAATTTGGTAATGATTGGGAATCCATAAGTTCACCAAACAGTTGTGTTAAAACTGTAGAAATCCACGCAAACCTGAGTCAATGGCACCATAAAAGAGCAGCTGTTTTGTGGGTCCCAGGACGTTTCAGGTAAAATTCCGAGGTGATTTTGACATCCTATTTTGCCCAAATTTTGATCCATCATTCATGACGATAGTATAGGAATACCTGCTTGAAGACTTTAAATTCAAGGTCCGATTTGTATCAGAGATTTGCTCAGAGATTTTCACATTTTCCTCAATTTTGCCCCATTTTGCTCATTTTTTGCACATTTAGGAACTTTCTTGAAGTCCATATTTTAAAGCAATATTGGCACATTTTTTGAAGAGCGCCCCCAATTTTCAAAATTTGATATTTTTGCACAGTTACGTTGGTAATTGTCTAGGAAACTATACCTGCGAACGAGAATGATAAAAGATGCGTATTTATCACAAAATAAGCGATTTTGTAATTAGAATTGGGATCCCAGATTGGACTTAACGGCAGAGCTGGAAATGCTACGTTTATGTCCGTCCATGATGAAATGGTGCCACCTCGAGAAAATAACCAATAACTTGACTTGCCCGAACTATTAAAACAACTAATGGATGAACGTAGCCACGTACATGGCCCTATTCCCCGGCTATTTCACATTGGAAGGCCGTTTCCAGCAGCCGTTGAATTATTATCGGGGATCCCCGATAATAATTATTCTAGTTACAAAATCCTTCGTTTGTGACACATAGATATTTTCGAGCTTAACCATTCACAGGTATAGTTTACTAGCCAGTTACCAATGCAACCGTGTAAAAATCTCCAAATTTTTGAAAAATTGGGGGCGCCCTTCAAAATGTGCTAATATTGCTTTAAGTCTTCACACATAGTACATTGTCTATATTTTTGTCATATTTCTACCAAGTTTTATGTAAAAACTCAAACAGGATCACTCGGGATTTTGACTTTTGTTTAATTTTAGTTCGGTTCCACGATTGTACAGCATTATCCATAGATAAATTTTCAGGAAAAGCTTTGAAATGAAAATATTTAAAAATCTGTAACTTTTGATCTGTTCAATGGATTTCTTTAGTTTTTTTTTAATTAAAAATATGTTTTGTTCTTTTTATCAATATGGAAATCAAACAGACTTTGAAATACTTTGAAAGTATGGTCAAATATCCCTACCTATATTTACTGTATATTTCCATTCTTTAAGTGCTTGTTGTAGACTTAAGGAGCATCATGCATGTTCTAAATTTGCATGCGTGAGGCTTGTTACATAGATTTCACATACAAGAAAAACATAAAAATCATATTTTTACGAAACTTGGTCTTTTTTTACCAGAATGCTTCAAAACATACTTTCTCCCAGTTTAGCAGCTCCACACCAAAAATGGAAGTTCTTGACTAAAATAGCCCAAAACACATTTCTCCCAATTGGGAATTCCACATCATATGCCTAGTCTGAAAGAAGACACATTAAGTTTCCATTGACGTATGATGTATGTGTGTAGGGTGGGTATTACTATATTAAACTCCTAAAACAAGCCTCTCTTTTCACAGGTCTGCCGCTCTGCTAGGGGGCTAGCAGACATTTTGTAACAAATCTCGAGTACAAAAAAGGTTTGACCGGGTTTTAGTGATTAACTACGTAGACAGCTTGACTGGACCCTTGAAACGTGATTCTGGCAATATCTTGTTTTAGCCCCCTGGGGGGGGGGCATTTTTCGGTGTTGCAATTTACCAAATTGTGGCATGTCCTTTCGTTGACTCAGTTGATGCATTCCACCCTATCCGCCCACGGAATCGCTTTCGGAGTGTCCCAGAGAATTGGGGTGTGCAGTGAGCAACGAATGCAAATATCGGAAGTCCACATGAGCTTGGCCCGGGGAAGCTTCCAATGCCAATGACGGTATTCTGAAGTCCGTCACTATATTATATACTCCGACAGGGAAGTAAAACAAGATGTAGCCATAGAGTTTTGACTAGTGGTTGTCTTATTATAGGCCTATACCATCCTTGTTTATACACCCTGTCCTTTGAATGCACTTGATTGGGGCTTTATTCTTAAACTAAATCATTACCCCCTCCTTTATAGGACTACTAGATGTTTACCGCCCCAAGCCCACTTACAACTAAACCTTACGGCACGGAAAATTGCACTTTCTCGTTGATTGGACAGGACGACCCTTGTAATCCAAGAAACATTCGTCAGGCATGTAGTTTGTTCAGAAAGTTACCGTCGGCAGAGATCAGGAACGGTGTTTTTGCCACAATTTGCCAAAATTAGCGTGGGCTTAGCAGTTCGTAGTTGCTACGGAGAGGCTCTGTGCGAGTGTGTGTGAGTATTTAACACAGTAGTAGTGCACAGTTTATACTTTAATTAGCATGGAACTTGACCTCTGTAAGTGCGAAAACAGCATCCACCTGTTCGTTCGTTTGTATTATGGTTTAATCAGCGAAACAAAATACGCGTGTTCGTTGCCTTCTAAAGAAATAACTGGGAGCAGTCCAGATGCCTTTACTCAACCACAGCCCTTTTGTGTTTTTGAGATTGTCGGGGGGGGGGGGGGGGGGGTGGTTAACTCCTTCAGATTAATCTAAAAATGAGGCTGCGTTGGTCGGTCTATCAATGTCAGGTGAAAAAAGGACTATATTTAGTGTCATTAAACCGCTCTTCCTCCAATTGTGACTAATTGAAAACAAATTGTAACCCCCAGCCAAAATATGGGGACATTTCTAAATAACCTAGAAAAAAATCATTTTACTGGAAATCAGACTATTTTAACCGTTGTACATGCCATGCTGAAAAGTTTTGAAATAAGGTTTCCAAATTCGGACGCCTATGCAATGGAATGATGCATGAATTGACCATAGCAATAAGTAGTCTCAAGTATCACAATTGCTATCACATCGATTGCAGGATTGTTATTCCTGATTTCAGAATTGTTTAGCTTACCAAAATTCAAACATTTTTACATTTCAATTCCGCCAAATGTGACATGTTTATTAACCCAATGGTAATGTCTTTAAGCTTTGTGGCATTTGTTTTAAACAATTGGGCTGAATCAACAAATTTGCCATTCCATTTCAGGAATTTAGCAATGAGCTGCATTTATGCTGTCCGAGCATAGTAAGGATAAGAAACTATGTATATCAAAATAATTTAGCTTTGCTGTCTTATGTATTTGTATACAGAAAATAGCCTATACACTAAAACAATGTTACAGCAAACTGATACCAGCTATCTAGGAATGCGAGTTGAGCAGTTTCAAGTAAACTAAGTAACTCTTTTACACTAAAGAATTGAATCAACACTGAAATTAAATCCCTGCCTAGTGGCCTCTGCATTGGCCGTGACCGTGTTTAAAATAAGCATCAGCTCATTACTTAAAGGCACTATCAGTGATTTGCAATCAGAACATCGAAAAAAATCATCAAAATCAGATTGTTGCATGCTTGTAACCAGGTATAGATATCCAAATGATAAGGCAAACAACCAATAGGACAAATCGGGTTTGTATTCGCCATCTGTACGGACACTTACTATATTACACACGTAATGTTGTGAAGTCATAATCTTGAAAACTGCCCGTTTCTTCTTTTCTGTCAAGTCTTCAGTTAGAAAAAGTAACTTAGAGGAATTCTATCGGAACTATCCTTTACTTTTAAGCCTATTCTGCAAATTTTAAATATTTTGACTCTTTCGGACGAATCGCTGATAGTGTCTTTAAGCCTCTTAGAAATAAAATGCCAATACACTAGGTGCACACAATCATTTATATCAATAAATCTCTAAATAATGAGATAATCGACAGACCTACAGCTGTCATTTACACTGCTTTTTATAGTAAAGCAAAGTAATAACAATTACAATTCATCCAAGAGATTTATCTGATGTTATTTTGTCAATAATTTGGAGCTTTAATTCAGTCAATATTGGGACAAAGTACCTGCTGTAAATTGTGACGCCTGAATGATTTTACACAGAGTTCACCGTACTCACTGTGCTCACTGCAACTACTCAAGTGAAAAGCACAAGGCTTATTAACAAAATCTTCTTTAGCAGGTGTTTAACTATTTTAGTGGGAAAATCTTTAGGGGGTATGTACAGGGGGGTTTTTGATTGAATATTATTTTTTTAAAGGCAGGTTGTTTTATGTTAGGGGTGTCTCCATATGTTGGGCTGGGGGTAAAATTCATACGTGCACTTTTGTGAAATAACACACCCCAATCTTGGTATAATTCTGAAATGCACCCTTGCGCTGAAGTGCAATTGGAGTTAACAAGAGGCTTGACTAGAGATCGCGTTTTTTTTATATCACATTGAGTTTACCCCCTGTCCCTGAAATGCTATCTACGTTGATATTTGAACAAATTTCAACAGGGGTGTAAAAGGCAAGTGACATTTATCATCCGGTTTTAACCATATGTCGAAATTTCAACCCTATATATTTATCCGTATCCCCTAAGAATTGAAACCCCTTTCTTTGCTTGGCTTTCTCCACAGCCGCTCAGCAAATTTGGACTTTATTCCGTATGGAGGAAAAATAGTAGATAGTATGATCTGAGCATGAGCCTGAGCCCCTTTCCGAGGGACTTCCCGAAATAGGTGAATACGATATAGGATGATGCTAATGGCGGAATTAACAACTCCGTTGCTATAATCATCCGGGTTTAACGCGCTGTCTCTTAACGCTGCACTATTACGTTGATGTGTGTTTTATTCCGACAGGAGGTTAAAACAATATGATATAGGCCTATAGAGAGAATGTTGACGGACTAAAATCGTCTGTATATATATATCATTTTTGTTTAACCCCCTGTTCCTAAAATGCACTATCACGTCGAATTGGGATTTAATCCGACAGGGGGTTTAAACAAGATGATATATAGAGCATTGATTAGAGATCGACTTATATTATATCACATTGGTTTAACCCCCCAGACAAGCTCTTGACTATGCGTCACAGCAATGCCGAAGGAAACGAGAAAGGCCAAGACATACCCTGAGACACTCCATTTCTGATGATGCAACTGCGCTAGGTTTCTCCTGAAAGACCCTACCAGAAGCAGCCCAATACCGTCAACTGTGGTGATCTCTCTTCCGCCTCATGCGCCATGTGATGGCTCGTGGAGAATACTTAAAAAGAAAAATAATTAGGTTTAATTCCTTGCATAAAAATGCACTGTTCCGTTGCATAGCGATTATTACACAGGTTAAAAACACCTGTATACATCCCACGGGGTCCGTGTTTCTTCACCTCCCGATTGTGCTTAATTTCTTTGAACTACGTGTATATAGTAATGTCTTTTTAAGTACGGGCTTCACAAACGTTTCCGCATTAATCAGTATTTTTTTAAATGGCCATAGACCTATAAAGAAGAACAATTTTAATTGAAGAAAGACCGAAGATCAGAGTAGAAGAAAGCCTCAAAGAGCAAACTCGCTTTCGCCGGGAATTGAACCTTGGTCACTTGCGTACATGGCAATTGTGATAACCCGTCTAAAACACAACGAGTCCCACACGGCTGGAAACAACTTTTGAGTTTAGCATGTTTGCTATATAAGCATTATAGCACACGGCAGAAACACGGCTGCTTCTCAGCCGTGGTGGATCTTTCTTTCTTCTTTCCAACTTCTTCTTCTTTATGGCCTTATGGCCATTTAAATATACTTATTTAATGCGGTTATGTGCGTACCCTTAGCACCTACTGCCTCTATATTAACCTACCGCATCGCGCCACCCTTGACTCGCCTCTCATTCCTCTCTCAAATCTCCTCTCTCTATAATGCGCAGGAATACCGGTGTAAAAAACTGATTGGTCCCCCATGAGAAGAGTGTCCTAGCTACCATATCAACATGTACGGAATAAACCGGACCTTGTAGACGATAAGAACCATTTGGGTACAGTGCTGACACAAATGATGCATACAGCACTAATGTGAGAACACAATAGTCAGATGGGTGGTAGGACATTCAGTCACACGGACGCTGAATTTTATGACACCGGTGTAAAGAAATTGAGTTGAGTGTCCCCTACGAAAGATGTCCCTAGCTAACATGTCAACATATCGGAAAAACCGTGACCTTATAGACGAAGGCCATTGGGTACAGTTGATGCGTACATCACTCAATGGAGAATACAATGCCAAGATGGTGGTAAGACCTCGCATCACGCGGACACTGTAGTTTATGACCCGGCACTTGGAGAATTATGAACTTACATATCTAACATTTGAAACATTTTATGAAATGATTTTATATGTACGATTTGGGTATTGAAAGGCTTTCCATTAAAGTACCCTTTGTTTCCATTGTCAAATTTAATTACAAGTGCATTGGTCAGCTTAAAACAAATCAAGAGTCGATAGATCGGCTCAAACGGTGATTGACCCATGATTGAAACGTACTTTTGCCTGTGGAAGGGCTAGACTACTTGTAGTCCAGATGCTTTTTTTTTTTTTACTTTTTTTTTCCAATTGTGTGGTGTGTGTGGTGTGTTTTTTTTTTTACGTAACTTTTTCCCCATAAGCTTTTTCCTCCCCCAGTAGCCCTAATCGCAAAGATAAAATGATAAAAAATAGCTGAGGGTAAGGG
This sequence comes from Ophioderma brevispina, assembly GCA_023653785.1. Taxonomy (NCBI): domain Eukaryota; kingdom Metazoa; phylum Echinodermata; class Ophiuroidea; order Amphilepidida; family Ophiodermatidae; genus Ophioderma; species Ophioderma brevispina. The sequence goes on from JAMKCH010028326.1 coordinate 25,172, forward strand.
CGCTATAACTACTACCGTTTGAGAATTTCACTTTATCATGGCAGGAGGTCAAGTTGATGGCGCCGGATAACTACTCCCCGTTAATTTTCACTTCACCATACCTGGCGGGCATACCCGCTGGACAATTGGACACGTTACTTTCACTTTGGGATCGAGATTGATAACGTGGTTTCTATGGCGAGTTCCGTCCAAACTTGGCGGACCCTAATATAAATATGATGTCCATCGTTTGAACCAAATTGACCGATGGCTAACAAGGATTTGCGGGCTTGTATCTCTGGGTGGGGCGGGTTATCTCTGTTATCGATATTCATGAGCGCCTCGTGTCCGTGTTGGCTATGCACACCACCGTAAGTGCCATGCATTTTGAACAGTTGTTGAAAAGAAATCCCAACCTATTTTTTATTGAGAGGCAAAATTAATTTGTTCCCCCCGGTAATTCAATCTTTATATACATATCATCAATTGTTATCTGTGCGAAGATTAGAAAACTTGATATGACCTTGTATTAAGCGAGCACGTGAATTAATCACAGCATGTGCGAATAAACTGGCCGCTGCACGTAATTCGCAGGCACGGAACCATAAAAGCAGATTTACTAGTTATAAGCCTTTATGTCTCATTGTTTGAACATTTTAAATATGCTTCATTTTCTCTCGCTTGTTTTGCACTTAGAGGATGGTTGGACAACATACGCAAGGGTTTTTTAACATTTAATAACTTTAGTAAAAAAAGGGAAATGGATTTTGTCTAACCTCACCCTCCTCACAAACACAACGCAATGGCTCTCGCGCGTCAGCTTACACGTGTAACCTCTGCCTGTCATGATTCAATTCACGCCCGTTTGCCCTCTGCACAACAGATATACACCGTGTGTAGCCCACGTATCTTGCGGCATGGTAACCCATACTACTACTCTATCTGCTCAAAAAAACAGCGGAGTAACATTCAAACTTCATGTATTTCAGGTCCCAAACTAACCTCCACATATTTAGGTGCACTGATTCCCATGTCGAAAATCCCCAACATCCAATCAGGTTATTTGCATGCAATTAGCTACATTTGAAGCCGATAGTAATCGATTTTTCAAGAATGAGGGACTCATTTTTCCGATAGGTAAAGGTAGAGAACTTGCACGTACTTAAAATAAAAATCACACAAGAAAAGTAGATGATTTCGTGTAAAATAATTCCCAACTGAAAATGGTTTTATATATCGAAGTGAACTTGCCTTCATCAAAGATCTGAATTATTTTCAATAAAAAAAACCAATATTTCATCCGATTCTATCATCCCTTCAACAATTTTGACGAGTCCTATTCATATCTGATTATTGACAGATCTTACTATTCGTATCCACAGAAATGCAGATTACCACCGTGACCGCAGCTGAAAGTCATAGTCGATTTTTTTCCGAGGTGGTGGTCACTGAACTCTCGGGATCACAAACCTTAGCGGGATCATAACTGGAGGCATTAATGGAATGATTAATATTTCGTATAAAAAAGGCGGTATGTGTAAACATAGCTCGTTCCGTAGCGTTGCACGTCGTCCGTACCTACCTCTACAACGCTACGCACGGGAGAGTATATTGAAAAAGGCCGGGTGGGTGCGCAGCGGATCCCATGCGGAATAAGCAAATTCGAATCAGTGTGACAGAGTATGGTTCCCCCCCCCCCCCCCAAACACCGACCCCCCCTCCTTTGCTGACTAAAATATCCCCAAAAAAATCCCAATTTCTCGTCCTCGGAAGGGGTGAAATTAATACTCTGTTTATGAAACAGAAACGGATTCCGTCACTATATCGTCGGCCCTCATCACATACTGTCGTATTTCACATTTTTTGAGGTTTTTCCGAAATTTCGGCTAATTACTTAGTTCAATCGAGTTCTGTTGCCATGCACCAAGTTTGTCAAAGATGTGAGGGTGCCTAATTTTTAGATTAGTCTTATAATTATATCTTTTTGTCAGTGGTTCGTTCTTCAAAATCATCATATCCATCGCATTTCACATACGTGTCGTATTTTAAATTTGCCATTCATTTACACGTTTTTATAAGCGTTGTCATTTGGCCGATCCCAAAATAAACGATTCCACATACAGATCTATCTATGTGCGTCGTATCTTTCTGGTCGATCTTCGTAACAACTTTTCACATAGTATTCTATTTTACGTACATTGAAAAACAACGGTATAATAATGCGTCGTATTTTGCATATGCATTTTTGTGTTTTCACATACAGACTTATAACTGTGTAGCCTAATAAAGATATATAATTTTTTTTTGTTGTTGTAGTTTTAATTAGATTTTATGGTTTTATATTGGACTGTTAAAATGTGTTCTTCAAAACAGGAAAGTCTAGATGTTTCCTTTATGCTTCGTTTTAACGGTAGTACATGAATGTCGCGGTAGATTTTGAACTGCGATTTTCTCAGAAAACGGGTTTATTAAATACGACAGTAATGTGATGCGTGTGCGACGATATATTAGCTCTTGTTATAATACCCGTTCCTATCCTTTTATACTCCAATTCTGGGAAACAATAGAAGGGTCGTATAACAAGCGTATGATTAGAGAGACGAATTCCGCGTCGTCTATATTATATCATTGTTTATGCGACCCGTGGTGGGGCCCCCCCCCCCCCCCCTATCTTTTTATACGGGAATTCTGATCGAGAAGAAAACAATAGAACGGGTCTTATAACAAGAGTACGTGACAGTAGAGTTGTCCTGGATAAAGCATTCTTAAATTTTCCTCTCGTCCGTATGACGGAGAAAAGGATTTCTTTTGGGGATATTTTAAATGATAAAAGGAGGGGCTCAGTAGGTGGGGAATAAGGTTAAACAGAAAGAAATATTGAACGGGTCGTATAAAAATTTAAAACTCCTCTCAATTAATACCCTCCACACACTACAAAAATGTTGTTTTTTTTATAAGATTTTATTTTTTCGGTCAATTTCTACCTAAAGCGCTTACTTCTATAAAGGCGCTAAATTTTATACACCCGTTCACATTCTCTTCTTTCCGCTTAACCCTCTCCCCCCCCCCCCTTCGCTCCGGTTTGTTCTTCAGGGAGATTCGCTCTCGGTTCGTTCGTCAAGGAGTTCGCTCTGTTTCGTCATCAGGAGTTCGTTCCGTTTCGTTGTCTTCAGGGATGTTCGTTTTCGGTTTCGTTCGTCAGGGAGGCTCGCTCCGGTTCGTTCGTCAGGGAGATTTGC
>JAMKCH010028327.1:0-37687 GCA_023653785.1 Ophioderma brevispina
CCTGTGAACAGAGTTCACATTAACGGTTGATGACGACACCGGCACAACCTCTATAACATTTGACATACTGTTGTTTGTTAGAAGGAACCATGAGCGTAAAGCAACCAGGAGGAGAGAGTTTTTTATTGTCTTTGAAGTATCATGAAATGCAAATTCCTACCAACACCTTGATACTTTCCGGCCTAATTCAAATTTTTATTGACTTTAACATATTAATAAATACACCAAGATAGTGCAATATTTTAAACCATTTCTTTGGATTTGGAGCTGAGTGTTTCTTTTGGTCGCAATTACATTCCTTCTGGCGTGATTTTTAACAGACACCAATTTTTGTAATAAATGCAAACGCTCCATTTCTTGATGTGCAATAAATATTTGTATTGTTTATTATTTATGAAAAGCAATCTTTATCATTGAACTGATTATTTTGACTCTTCCAACTTGTGTCCGATAAACTATACTGCGCTTTGTTTTTGACCGCCCCCAAGAATTCGCAATGATTTCTTTCACTTTGAGCAAGATTTAGTCATAAATTAGCACAATAAAATATTATAAATTGGTCTAAAATGTATCAAAATATACGTTTGTGTGCATAACGGTTTGTGAAAAGCACATAGAATGAAACAGAAGATCTCAGAAGAGCTCATAAAAGCGGGGAAACTTCTGCAATGTACCTGAACCTTAGTGATTTCATGAGAATGTGCTCCACTGAACTTCTCTGAATCCTAGGTGCGCACGGCTGCATAATTACACAATCAGTGGGTAGCTGCTATGAGATCCCCAATCTATACAGAACATGTTGAATGGTAAGGCATTTCCAGACTTATGATGTAATGGACTAATATTTATCACATGACTCATATAGAAGACTAGATCCTTCTTAGATTGTTTTGAGCAGGATTATAAGCTGGTGATAGAAGATGAGGAGAGTTTCTTAACACCTTGCTCCAAGTTATTAGTCAGAAGTATGACAACATCTTACTCCCAGTTATTAGCAGAGTATAGTGACACCTCGTTGCTTCAAGTTGGACAGCGACAGTAATCGCTCCATATATTCTTCTTAGTGGGACATTGTCATAGTAGTCTCGCTCCACAGTTTGATCCGATTGTTGGTATCCGTGGTTCGTTTTATATTTCGTGGCCTCTGAGTTACCCAAGGGTAAACAAGCTACAGCACCTTGTAGTCAGTTCAATCTTTAACGATCCATTTCAACTGTAGCATTTGAGTTGTTGGGACGTTTCACAGGAACTACTGTTCCTGGGGTTCATCAGCACGGGAGATGATACTGGTGGATATCCAATTTTTGGTTGTTTGATTTTTTTTCCAACCTGGAGTGGCGCAGTTGCTTCTCCCCTTGGGATTTTTTCTCCAACAGCTCTCATACTGTGTTAAATAAAGTATTGGCCCTCGTCCGGTATCATCTGGCGTCGCCCCCGCTTAACGGATTTCAATGGCCTCCTTAATCCAAGCGTTTATATTTAGTTTGCTCTGTGCCTATGACCTTACCCTTGTCCCAGCCTATTACGTGATTATGGATCAGTAATAATGAACTTACTACATAATTTTACTCAACGATCCTGATGAACCTCTACAACAATGTTCGTAATTCTTATGGACAAAACACGGTGAAACATCTACGTGATTATGAAACCTGTGTAAAGAAGTTCATGGTCATCGAAACCATCTTGTTTTACACTCTACGCTGCCGGACCTACACCTTACCCCTCCTATCTAAAGCTCCGTATGCCCGAAGAAACACTAAAAGAGCAATGATATTGCAAGCGGAGCGAAAAAGCCTTGATTAAGAAAAAAATCCGTTTGTTTACAACAAAATCGGTGTTCTTAAAGCCAAGAAAAACTTTGGAAAAACAGTTTACGAACGAAATGCCCCGCTTTACGAAATTTGGACAAATGATCACCGACCATATGGCGACTGTCAGTGAGTCTACGTATCTTGAGGTCAAATCGTCACCTTAGAAGAGATTACGCATTTTGACCGACAGTCTCCTGCCTGAGAAAATAAGTTGACGATTCTGGAATGGAATCTTTTCTGTTCTCAACTGAAAAAATGGTGATAAATCTGTCAAAATACAAACTCAACAAAGCACAAACCAGCGTACTAGCGAAAGGTTTAAATTTTCGGTGTCACCGCCAAATGTTGCGCGGAGGAATTTGTATGTCTAGTAGGTGCTTGCCGGAATCTATCGCAGCCCGAAAGCACTCAATTCCGGCTAAAGTGTGCGAGTTTTTTTAAAATCTTCAAAACCTCCACAACAAAATGTGACCAAGACGAACGGCCAAGCCTCAAAGACCTCAAACAAGCCGAGGATATCATCATTTTACCGGCTGATAAAGGTAAATCTACCGTGGTGTTAGATAAGAATGATTATGTGGAGAAGGTCAAGACCATGTGGGTGAGAAGAAACATACAGTAATTATCCTGCCAAGATCCGACACCAGTACCAACGGAAGCTTGTCGCCACTCTCCACCGACCGCATAAAGAAGGAAGGTGATAACTGAACCAAGTAATAAAGGATCTGGTCATCGAACCTCCTAAAATGTTTCCCCTCCTATCTTTCACTCCGAAAATCCACACGCCTGGTACCCACTGCTACCGATCGTGGATTATAACTAGCACTATCGGATACAATACATCTAGTGGGTTAGCCTAATACTCAGTGCTTTAGTGGGTAAAACAAAACACCACGTTCAGAACTCTAACATCTGGCTGAACTTCCAAGTTGTGCTAGAAGACGACATCCTAATTCCTCACGATGTGGTTAGCCTCTTTACCAACACGCCCATCGACCAAGTCCTGGACATCGTGAGAGAAAGACTAAGAAGGAAGACATCTTGAAGGTATATAATAAAGAAAGATGGCTACAATCGAAGAACGAGATTCATTGAGCGCGAACTTCATTCCTCACTACCACATATTTCACATTCCAAGGGAAACTCTACCCGCCATTGTTTGGAACAGCGATGGGAAGCCCAGTGTCCCCGGAGAGCGGCAAATTTTTTATGGAAGCATTGGAACAACAGGCTATCGCCACTGCACCCATAAACTGCAAACCACAATTATGCTTCGTTATGTGTATGACCTATTAGAGATAATTAATAACGACCTGTAGACCACTCACTGACCACATACCCAATGGGACAAAAACAGGTTCCATCAAGTTCACCTACGAGAAGGAAACGGAAGGAAAGTATCCTTTTCTGATACTTCCATTGTAAGAAAGGAAGACGGTCATAAATTACTGGTTTACAGAAGCCCACGCACACTGGAACCATTATTTAAACTACGAGTCTCACCATCCCTTGCACCAAAGTATGGGATGTCATCAGACATTCAGATGACAGAAAGGACAACATCATTACAGAGAGGAAGATAAGAAAGATGAAGAAAAGAAAGTCAAGTACTCTGAATCGTGTGCTACCCTAAGTGGATTTTTGATAAGGTTAAGACCCAGATGAGACAACCAAAACAAAGGTCAGAGACAAAAGGAAAAACAAGACCAATGCAAAGGTATGGTTGTTCTCCCACATATGTATGTGGGGGTGTCGGAGAGATCAGCAGGGGTAATAAAGAGTAGCACATTGCTACAGCGATGAAACCCCAGTCTACTCTGCGCAATCAGCTTTGGTTCATCCAAAAGACAACGTGATGATCACGAAAAACTGATGCCTTTGTATCTCTCCCTGTCTCAATTGCGACCATAATACATCGGGAGACCGGACCGTAACGGGACACGGATTGAAATACATAAAGCAGAGTTGACAAGGGTCAGTACTGTCAGTTGATTACCCAGTCAAGCTGCGAGGAAAGAATCGATGTCTACCATCCACAAGTTCGCTATAACAGATCACGTTGTAGAACATAATCACGTAATATGCTGGGACAAGGTCAGGTCATAGGCACAGACAAAATAAAATACACCTGGATAAGGAGGCCATTGAATCCGTAGCGGGGCGACGCCATCATGACCCGCGACGAGGGCCAATACTTTATTTCACCTTTACTGAATTAGCTGTTGAGAAAAAATCCCCAAGGGCTTGGAGAAGCAACTGGCAACTCCAGTTTGGAAAAAAAATCAACAACCCAACTTGGACATCCACCAGTCCTCATCCTCAGTTCTGATGAACAGGAACAGTCGTACCTGAAACGTCCACAACTCAAGTAAGTGAAATGGGTCATTAATAATGAACTTACTTACATACTATTACTCAACGATCCTGATGAAACCTCTACAACAAAGCTGCAGTCACAGTTGGACTTTATATTTTAGTCGACCTCCGAGCATCGGGAGTCATTAGGAGCTCGTTTTCTTCACTAAGGACAATTCGTCCGTGGACCTATCCCACTATTGGAAAGTGACGTTTTGCTCTGGAATATTCGCCATGGACTCTTTGCAACTAACTTCGGCATCTAGTAGTAATCTCGCTGGCACAGCCCGCGTCGCGGCACACACCAGGTATAAGTTTAGTAGTTCATTATTCACAACTTTATTATCATTATCTTTCATTATTGATACCTAATTGATGTTTGATTGAGATTGATTTAGACACCAATTAAAATAAAACTTTGGTTTTAAAATTTTTATCAAGTTTACAGTGTATTGTCTAGTTTATTCGAGTTTGAATCCATAAGTTTTGAGGTGGTTTTGGCCTTGGTGAAGGTGACCGTAACAAAACTGGGGGCTCGTGTCCGGGGAATACACTGTAAAAAATACAGTAATTTGAACAAATTTTGATTGTGTGTTTAACTTTGATATCGGAGCTAATATCTTGTTATTCGTGACAAAGTGTTTTACACGATGCGGTTAAACGCAGAGGATTTATTAAAGATGTTACGTGGGAGGAGTTTGATGTGTTCAAAAAGCCAGATTTAATTGAATTGGCCAATAATTATTGATGGAGTTGGCATTCCATGAAAGCAGTTATTAAAAGCCAGTTGATAACACATCTTGTTTAGGAAGATTTACTAGATGAAGGGTTTTTGGAAAACATATACAATTCAGGATGAGTCCTATATGTACTACTGAAAAATGAAACAGATTGTAAAGCAACTGCAATAGAAATAGCCAAATTAGAAATGCAAAGAAGAAATACTAAAAAGAAAGGAAGGCAAGATATTACAATTAGAGAAGGAAAAACTTGAATAGAGGAAGGCACCAAAACAACCAGAACTAGATGCCAATTACAATGGAACAAAAGAAAAAGAAGACAGAATTACAAATGGAGTAAAGAATGACGTTTGCAGAAATTGAGCAGAAACCAAAATTGAACAGAAAGTTAAAAAAGGCCTCAGGCTCTCCTCACATCAGGTTTTTTTGTGATGCCTCTAGGAATATCAAATTGTTTTTCCGAAAAACCCCCCATTTAGTTTCAGTTTCAGTTTCAGTTTCAGTTCAGTTTCAGTTTCAGTTTAGTTTTCAGTTTTATTTCCATCTTATTGCACATGTACAGTAATAATAAATATGTAACCAATATAAAAAAATATGCGCATGTAATTAATGAACAAAAGATTGATTTAAAATAATAATAACTATGCCAGAGATGTGGATGCCACTTAAAACCAGGGCGTGTAATTAGTGCACCCATGCATAAGTTACACAATAACAATATAAGTAATGAAACTTATTTGAAAAGGTATCACATACAATATAACATATAGCACCCACGGGAAAATAATGGTTTGACCTAACATACAATTAAGAGATTGGGAAAAAAATACAGAGAAAAAAAAACCCAGAAAATCATAATGAATAAGTTATAAGTTCCCAATCATAATACAATTATCAGTTTGCCGAAAAAATCAATGAGCTGTTTTTTTTGAGAACTGCTTTAAAAATAGCTACGGATGGGGACTGTTTAAGACGGTCATTCAGTGAATTCCATAAAAGGGCACTGGATCCGCATGGTGTTTTCAGCAAGTCTGGTGTTTGTCTGTCTAACGTACAAATCCTTAGATGATCGGGTGTAATAGGGATGGACGTCTTGTCTGGTCCCAGGAAAAAATGATCATCTAAGATCTTCGGAGGAAATGGTCATGATGGTATTTATACCTAACTGGGCAGTCTGAAAGACGTCGATATCAGCATTTTAGCGTATCATGGAGGAGAAAAGAGGGTCTGTATGGGCTTACCAAAGTGAATAGTACTGCCCGTATGATCTTTTTTTTTTTTTTGCCTGAGAAACAGAGATTAGATGGGATTATTTTGTCTGCCCAGATAATGGCACAGTAGTTGTTGTAAGGGAAGACAAGTGTATTATATAAGGTGGTCAATGAATCAAGGGGCAGAAATGGTTTAACTTTCATGATGATAACCGTTGTTAGAAATTTTTTAGTAACATGTGAAGTGTGTGATTTCAAGACATGTCATTCAATCAATTAAAACGCCTAAAAATTTAGTTGTGTTTACTTGTTCAATGGTTTATCGTCGATAATAATTTTATTATCGTTTGGTGGTGAGCAGTGTTGTTTTTATTTCTGATACCTAAAAATTAGTTTTTTTAATGTTTTAGAGAAAGTTTATTATTTTAAACCAATTAGATATATTGGTTAATCTTTATTTAAGTTGATTCAAGTAATTTAGGTTTCTTTGTTAGAATCCAAATATTCGTTGTCATCTGCAAATATAAATTGGAGATTAGAGAGCACTGAGGGAAGTCATTAATATAAAGTAAAATAAAAGAGGGGTCCCTAGAATTGAGCTTGAGGTACGCCTGCAACTGATCGAGAAGAAGTGGGGCGAGTGGTGTTTGGGTATAACAACAAATTGTTTTCGGTTATCAAGTAATTTTCAATCCAAGTATTGGCAGCACCTCTTATCCAATATGTTTTTAGTTTATTAATGGAGAATTTTGTGATCAAGAGTACGAAAAGCTTTGCTGAGACTCAAAGATCCCGGCGTGCAGAATTTTTGGTCGAGGGCAGTAGTAATTTTAATCATAGAGTTTATTGATTGCCAAGGTGGAGTGTTTAGGTTTAAAGCCAAACTGTCAGGAGTGAGGATTATGTTTATCAATAATGCTATATTCTGTTATAAATTAATTTTTCAAGAATTTGGCTAAAGCTGGAAGGATGGATATTGGTCGGTAATTGTTGAAATAATGCTTATCACCAGTTTTAAAGATAGGAATCACTCTAGCAACTTTTAATTTAGATGGGACAATACGGTGGAAATGGAAAAGATTGAATATATACACAAGGGGCTCATTATGTTTTAAGATCTTTTAATATGTTGATGCTAATACCGTCGGCACCACATCCTACTAGTTTCATTGGTGGGGTAATATCCAATATTATTCCTAGTTGTAGTCGGAGAGAACTATACTATGGGGAAATTGAGATGAACTGCATTTGCTAGGATCAAATGTTATCAGGAGGGAGTATTTTAGCCGCCAGTGATGGACCTATGTTGGTAGAAAAGAAGTCCATGAATTGTTAGGCGATTTCGGACGGAGCTTTCATTTCAGGCATTAGAGTCGATAAATATGAGGTTGGTTTGGGGTTTTTCTTTCTAACCGAGAATATTACTTTAGGTTGCCAGTTTTTTTTCATGTTGTTCCTGTGTTCATCAAGCTCTGTTTGGAGCTATAAACGGTTTAGCAATGCGCAAGAGAAATTTAGAGTATTGCGATATTTTGCGTATTTTAGTTTATTATCTCACTGGGTTTGGAGCGGTATTTTTAATAATTTATCTCAGTGTTGATCGAGATTTAATTAGGCCCCATGTTTTAATCCAGGTTTTCCTAGTGGTTTTACGTTTTAGATTCATGTTAGTGGTTTTAACAGGACAGTGGATATTACATATATTTGAAAAGTTTGTATTGAAAGGTATTAAAAGCCGTTTCGTGATTATCATCATCGTACACATGCTGCCACGTTGTAGATGATAATCCATTTTTAACCCCCTGATGTTGTTCCGGCTAAGTTGTCGTGAATTTTTATTTAGCAAATTCATGTTTATTACTAGCTAATCTGGCGTTATTATTTAAAAGTTGAATTGGAAACAAACAGGAAATGGTCAGAAATATCGGTGACTAAGACGGCCGAATTAACATTGGCTAAGATATCATTGTTTATGATTTATCAATGATCGTGGCAGTAGTTTCTGTTATTCGGGGTAGGCCTATCAATGGGTAGGGAAAAACCCATTTGAAAAATAATATTAACGAAGTCGTTGACTTTAGGATCAGATTCACAATCCAGAAGATCGATGTTGTAATCGCCCATGAATATAACTGTTTTTTGGTTTCATTGTTAACTGTATAAAGACACGTGAAAGCTCGTGATAAAAAAATCATCAAGGTTAACTGAATCTGGGTGATAGATAATACCAACGATGGTTTTTTATTGCTGGATTTGTTGTCATTTATTTTCGATAAATATAGAGTCGCAAACAGGGCATTAATGTTGAGTCGGTCCTTGTCTCATAAACAATATTGGGGTGAATGAAAAGTGAGGCACCGCCTCCTCTTCGTTCTTGGAAAAACCCCTTGAGAATGGATTATAACTGACTACCCATCGATGTCACCTAGTTGGGAATCCTAATCTAATTAAACCAAGTTTTGCGTAAAACAACAAAAATATGAAATTAATGATTAATGGTAGAGAGATAATTATTGACATCGGTGGAGTGCTTACTTAGACTACGAACATTATGATAAATAATGACAACTGGGTATCCTTAGATTTAAGCAAATCGTTAAGACCGTCGCTAAGGTAAGAACTACAGTTGGGACTTTGGAGATGGTCAATGTTTACAGTCATTATCAATGTCGAGGAGTGATGATTAAGTATAACTGTCGATTGAATGGGTCAAATATGGGACATCAAAATACAATCAGGTAAATTGGACATGGTGCAGAGAACAAAATGGGAATAATAAGTAAAATATACAACAAAAATGAGCAAGCGTTTGGGCTAAATCGCTTGATTACATTACATCAAAATCCAATATGTCCAAATCGTGAGCCCCGGGTGGTGAGCTAAGCTCTCATGGGGAAGCAGTGGTTCAACTTAATAAATTTGGTATTTAATAACATTTTTTTATAAACAATTAAGAATAATGATACTAAAGAATCAGATTGCAGAGCTTTTGGCTGAAAGTAATACATTTGGCACGAGACATAAAATTGGTGGCAAATAAGTAATATAGTGCAATCTCTTCCTCGAAACAGTGACGTCAGTGTGTAATGCGTTAAGCGCAGTATTAAATCGCTAGCGTATAAGGCATTCGAAAACACGCACGCATACACAAATGTCTGAATGCGTTGACGGCACTGACTCGAGGAAAGATAATTGCGTATAGCGATCATGGATTGTACGGTCAGTAATGATCATGGAACAAATGGACCATAATCATCACGGACAAGCCATGGTCAAATGCAAAACTAAGAATGTATAAATAACAAAGAAATAGTAAAGAAAAAAACAACAACAATGATATCAAACAAATAATAATAATTTTATAACATAATGGTCCCAAGTAATAATAATATGTTTAGGGAAGTCATGGAACAACAGGGTAAACATTTGACCGCTGTACACATGGGTATATAAAAGCCAAACAGAAGAAAGATCGGATACAAGTGTATTAGTGTGTGAATGAGGCAGATACCACTACCTGTACGCGGCAATGGTCATTTCCACGATATCACCACCTGTTCGTGATATGTGCATTTATTAGATTTTATAGCTACAACACAGAGAAGGAATTGTGTCCAGCAGGAATAACCCTGAAATACAGTTTAAGCTAACTAAATAATAAAAAGTGGCAGAATTAGGCAGGAGATTGAAATGTGAAAATTCACGTATGTAGACACTCACTGCAGACGAGATATAAAATGTATGGCAACCTTCTTAACGTTCGATAGACTCCTTATACTTCATAATCACTGGCACTGATCATTTAGGGAGACGAAGTTTTTATTGGGAAAGCTGAGAGACTCTCATCCCTACATAATTGACAGTGCAGTGATTATGAAGTAGTAAGGAGTCTATTCTTAAAGCCTATGAATTAGTGCCTGAGGCTTATAGACAAAAAATACCGGAGTGCGAAAACTTGTCAGATCAAACTCATGTTGAGTTTGCAAGGTTCATGGAACAATGTTGATAGGAGGTGGCTCACTTCCAGACGAAGTGAAACAAGACGTCAATCAACTTAGGCAGTGGGTTTTAATTGAGCAATTCAAACAGTGTATTCACGCTGACATAAAAACTCATTTGAGATGAACGCGATATCAAAGATTTGAAAAATGCAGCAAGCAAAATAGCAGATGATTACGCCCTCAAACATAAGTTGAGTTCCAGGCAATAGTATGGGTGGGACTAATAAGTCAAGTTCAGAATTACAAGAGTTTAATTCAAATACCTATAGGCCTTACCAAAGTCATTCCAAAGTCATGGTACTACTAAAAGAGGAAAAACGTTAAGTCGGGGTTCCTCCAGTCAGGGGAAATAAGGGACCTTCTAGTGCCAAAACAAAGTCAGGGAATGGTTTTTTTTAATCAGAGATGAAATTGCACAATTGCACGGATTCAGGTCATATTATGGCAAGCTGTGGGAGTTGATGGGAAAGAAGATGGCCATTGAAGCAGACAAGAGTCTGCTCCCACAGGTTGTGCTGTGTACCATTCGACCACCAAAGGTTAGTTCCCAGGCTATTAAACAGAAAGAGTTGAGGCTGAGAAAGTTAGGGGAAAAGACTTTGAACCATTTGTTTTGGAGGGTTCAGTGTCGCTTAATGGTGACAAAGTTGATCCAAAACCTATAAATATCATGCGTATACATGTTGTGCCCGTCAAGTAATTTTGGACGGGGGTCAGTGCCCTTTAGTGAATTCAGCTCAACAGGGTGAGAATGCTTGATCCAAGTATAGGGCATGGATTTATTAGTGTCCATCTCACAGGGTGAATTTGAAGTCTGAATTTGGTCTCAGGTATAGTCAATTTATAGGGAAAGGCATGAATTCCAGTCAAGGTGTTCAAGTTATGGAATGATTTGGCAGGCGGAAAGTACATCCCGAAAACCAATTGTTACCCACAAACCTGCACAGAAATAGAAGTGATGATAAGAATAGTGCAGTGATACAGGCCTGTTGCAGTTACTAGGAGTATGGGCTAGGGAAAAGCACATGCTTGAAGACAAAAAAGAGGCGATAGGAAGGAAGGAAGGAAAGACCTTGTCCCAAAATTTAGATTTACGAGCGGCACGTTCAGGACAAAATTAGATGAACCAGGTCCATGTCCATCTAGGGGAGACAGGTTCTCAACACCAAAGGCAGGACTTGAGCAATCTGCATAGTGGGGATAATGAGGATGATCCCTTAAGTCACAATAGTTAGTTCATTGGAACAGGAGAATGATCCTGGCACTCAAGAGTCTTAGTCAAAGGGCAGTAACCCTGAAGGAGCCTGAGGACGTTCCTGTGTGTTTGTACAAACACAATGGTGTTCTGATGAGTGGAAAGTGAGGCAACGGGCCACCATGATGCTCCGGCAAATGAGTGGAAAGTTGTTCAAGATAGTTGTTCCAAAGGTTATCACAGGGAGGTTATCAGAATTGCCCGAAGTCCTATGCAGGACATTTAGGAGTCAAGAAGGACACACATTATAGGATTTTGAACCACTTTTGGTGTGGGGCCTACACTTCTAGCTGTTTCTGAATTACTGTCGGTGTGCCTATGTCAAAGTAGTTGTGGGCAAGCCTAATCAGAAATCCCGCCCGATCCTCTGAAACCGATACCGGAATTCGGAGAGGGAGCATTAGTCGGGTCATAGTTTGAATGTTGTAGGACCTCTCCCTAGGACGAAGTCGGGTAATCAGTACCCACTTACTATCATGTGTGCATCTACAGGTTTCATGAAGCCATTACCCTTTAAGGAATATTAAGGCTACAACCGTAGTGAAGGCTTTGACCAAAGTTTTTCACTCTTGGAGGGCTTACAAGTCAATTCATCAGATTTTCCGGGTCAATTTCACATCTGGGTCTATTTCAGCAAGTGATGTAGGGTTAGGGATTGGACAGTATCTGTCCAGTTGCTTACCATTGCAGAGCCCAAGGAGCCTTGGAAAGATTCCACCAAACTATTAAGAATATGATTAGGACTACTGTTTGGAATTTGAAAAGGACTGGGATGAGGGAGTTCAATTGTTGTGTACTGCCAAGGGAAGCCGTTAAGGAAAAAACCCTAAGGTTTCCAGTCCCTTTGAGTTAGTTTTTTGGCGTACAGTTCGCGCGGTCCCTTGAAACTCCTAAGGAGAAATGGCTGAATGGTGAAAATGACACCAAACCTTTTGGGACATGTTTCCAAATCAAGTATAGGCTCAATAGGGCAAATGAAATCCAGGGGAGACTTGAAAAGAAGCCCCAGACCCAAATGAAAGAAGTGGTATGATCAAGATGCCAAGAGTAGGGCTTTAGGCCAGGAGACCAGTGTTCTCTTGTTTCCAATCCCTGGAACATCCACTGCAGGCCAGATACCCCATGGTACCTCTACAGTAGAGTCACAAGTACATGAAGTTGACTACATAGTCAAAACGCTAGATAGGCGCAAGATTAGGCAATTGTTGCCATAAATAGTTGAAGGGGTATGTAGGTGGAAAGTAGAAATGATAATGGCATTGCAAAAACCAGTGTGCTCTGTAAGTCATAAGAGGGAAGTAACACCGTGATGACAACATGATTGAATTTGTTAAACAAATGAAACGATGATGACAAGCAGCAGATATCCAATCAAGTTGCAAAATTACAGATGTGCTCAAAGATGTGGATACAAAACTAGGCCATCTTCAGAAAATCAACAGTGTGTGGGAAATCAAGCAGTTGATTCAGGAGTTGAGGATTTTTCCTGATGTTACTAGTTAGATAGACACTGCTGACTTACCACGAGTTGAGTGGGTTGATTGGGCACCAATAAACAGCACCCTTACCGAGTAAATCCTATGAAGAACGAACATCTCAACAAAGAGATAGAGTACTGTTGTGGTAAACAATATAATTGAATCGAGCAAAAGTGAATGGAGTTCCCATGTATTTTGGTTCCAAAAACCTGATGGTTCCCTTTAGGTTGGTGAAAGACTTCAGAAGGGTTAATCATGTCCAAAGACTGATTCATTCACAATAACTCGTATTGATGATTGGCATGCACAAAATTGGCAATTCAAAGTATGTCAGCAAGTTTGACCTTTTAAAGGGGTATGGCAGTTCCCCTTACTGATCGTGCGAAAGAAATTTCAGCATTTTGCACGCCCGATGGGCATTTTCAGTTTCAAGTTATGCATTTACGGTATGAAAAACGCACCGGCCACCTTCCCAAAGAAGGGTGAATCATATAGTTGCTGACATAGAAGGATGTGAAGCCTATGTTGATGATTGATTGTATACAGTCAGTTGGGAAACAACACATTGGCCAGCTCCTCGCTTGTGCCGAAGTTGTCAGGAAAACCAAACTGACCATTCAATTTAGTCAAGAGTGAGTTTTTGCCATGCCAATGTCATTATTTAGCCCATGTAGTAGGTCAGGCAAGGTTCAAGCTGCTTTAAGGCTAAAGTTGAAGCAAATGAGAAGTTCCCCACACTGTACCAGGAAAAAACTTCAGAGATTCTTAGGTAGTATTGGCTGGATATTACGGAGTTTTGTCCAAACTTTTCAGATATTGCCAAGACTTGACAAAGTTGCTAGCCAAAAAACGTCAAATTTGTTTGTCGCAGGAATGTGAAATAGTTCCAGAAACAAAGCCATACTGATAGTGAACCAGTTGTCTGATTGCACAGACTTTCAGAAACAATTCAAGTTGGCCATAGATGACAGTGACATAGGTGTGGTGGATTCTTATGCAAAGAAGGATTAAGACGGATAGACCACCATATTTCGTATTTCTCCACTGAAGTTTAACAAGCACCAAATAAATTAAGCCACTATTGAGAAGGTGTCTTGCTCTGATTTTGGCATTAGGGATTTTGAGGTGTATTTGGCACCACAGTGCACCCAGGGCTTGGTTTCCCAGATACAACCCAGCACCTTCATTCACAGGATGAAAAACAAGAATCATAGGTTAGTGAGGTGGAGTTTGACATTGCAAGAGTACAACCTAGAAATCAAACACATCAAAGGCAAAGTTAATGTGATGGCTGATGCTTTATCCAGATAGTGTAGTTGTAGTTGAGTCAGAAAACAAGTGTAAAGCTTTTAAAAGGGGGAATGTTACATGTAAATAAGCATTGTATATGGAAATTTTCAAGTATGGAGAACTTAAATAAGTTACGAAAAGTTGCTTTTAAAGCAAACTTTCTTCTTTAAGGGGGAGGGGTTACAGCCCCCAAACAATTAGCAATGATTTATTTCAATTTGAGCAAGATTAAGTATAAAGTAGCACATAAAATATTATAAAATTAGTCTAATAATGTAATACAAAAATACCTGGTTTGGTGCATAACTGCGTGTGTGAAAAGCAAATAGAATGAAACAGAAGATCTCAGAAGAGCTCAGAAAAGCGGGGGGGGGCGGAGGAAAACTTCTGGAATGTACCTGAACACCTTAGTGATTTCAGTAGAATGTGCTCCAATGAACTTATCGAACCATAGGTGGCGCAATGCTGCATAATTACACAGTCAGTGAGTAGTTGCTATGAGATCCCAAATCTATACAGAACATGGGAAGGTAGAGGACATTATTTCGGATTATGATGTAATGGACTATATTTAGCACATGACTCATGTAGAGAGGCTAGATCCTTCTAGAATTGTGTGAGAGCATATATAAAGCCCTGGTGAGAGAAGATGAGGCAGAGTTTCTTAACATTCTTGCTCCAAGTTATTAGCAGAGTATTTAAAACATCTTAAATCCAAGTTATTAGCAGAATATAGTGACACCTAGTTGCTTCACGTTGACAGCGAATGTAATCGCAGTCAAATATATTCTTCTGTAGTGTACATTGTCATAGTAGTCTCAGCTCAGCAGTTTGTCGATTGGGGTAGACCGTGTTCGGTTTTATATTCGTGGCCTCTGAGTTATTCAAAGATAAAAAGCTCAGCAACACATTTTAGACTTTATATTTAGTCGAACTCCGAGCATCGGGAGTCATTAAGAGCTGGTTTTCTTCAGTTAAGACCAAGTCGTCCGGGGACACGTCCACTATTGGAAGTGAAGTTTGCTCTGGAATATTCGCCAGGACTCTTTGCAACTTCTGCATATTAGTAGAATCTCGCTGCAGCCCGCGTCGCGGCAAACACCAGGTAGTAAGTTTTAGTGTTCATTAATTAACAAACTTTATTATAGATTAATCTTTGATTATTTGATACCTAATGATGTTTGATTGAGATTGATTAGACACAACAAATTAAAATAATATTGTTTTTAAAATTTGTAATCAAGTTTACGGTATTATTGTCTAGTTTATTCAGGAGTTTGAATCACATAGTTGTGAGGTGGTGTTGGGCCCCTTTGGTCAAGGTGACCGTAACAGTTTACTTTAATCTGTGTGTGTTTCTTTGTCAAAGTTTGAAATCTTTTGTGCGCTTCAAGACAGTATGGCATGTATGGGCGAAACAACTCTGCCCATGCATAAAAGTGGCACAAAATCTATTTTGGTGTATCGCCACTAAATTGATTATATCTCTGTTGAGAAAAGCAAAATAAGATGAAACAAACAAGATGGAAAGCCTGTTCTGTTCTTTAGATTATACCAGTAAGAATTACTTATTTTGTTGAAACTTCATATTATAACCATTTTTTTGATTGTTACCACTTTTTTTAGACAGGCTGTAGAATTCACAATAAATTCCACATCCTGTTAGTTTAATGCGCATAACCCTCATCGTACCCCGGGGGGGGGGAAGGGGTACCCACTTAGTGAACTTCGCTCGGTGCGCTAAAATGAAACAAAAAAAAAATCGTTAAAAAGTTCTAGGTCATAGTTCTCTCATCCTTTCCGGTATCATGTTTTTAGATAAAAAAATGTGAAGGTAGCACCATTACCGGGGTTAGGGTATGCCGCAAGTAGAAGGGTAAGGGTGGGTGCCACCAAGGATATTTTAAGGGATTTTTGAAAATATTATGCACAGTACTAGTGTCAAAAAATTTGTGCAAACATTTTAAAGAGGATGTTGGACCTAATACAATTCACTATTATCTACATTTGTTGTTGTTTAATAAAAACACTCTAATATACTTTCATGTTTTCAAAAATGAAAGAAATAGAACTGAAAAATACGCTAGATATGGCAGGTTTGTAAGCACAACCCTTTTTCTCCATTCCTCGGGATCATTTTACAACACATTAAACTTCTGTTTGTGAGAATGTACAAGTACAATATACTGATGCTTTGTCAAGTTAATGTTACATTTTCTGATTATTTCAACTAAGGATACTAAATGAATCTAGTTTATAAAAATCTGCAAACTGATATGACAAATCCAAGCACCAATTCACTGTGCGGAGCAAGACTTCCCATTGTTTAGGCTATTGCTAAGAGTTTTGTTCCTTATTGGCATAGCCTGTATCTATTACCTGGATTACAGTAGTAGGGTTGAAAAACCTTTTTCATTTACGCATCAGGATTCAAATTGGTGGAGAATTGTGTGAACATTCATCAGTTTAAGATCAATAAAGAAGATTTGGGATATTCATAGATCAATTAAAAAAGATAGCTAAGTCATCATTAATCTAGAATGGCATATTCCATATATCCTACATTAACGAATATCTTGATAAAACTGTAAAAATCCCATTGGAATGGAGGAAAAAAGAGGTTTATGGTGTGCTAACAAAATTTGTCATATCTGGCTATTTTTCAGTCAATTTCAATTACTCTTTATAACATCGTCAATTTTATTCCAAAGAATTTTTTTTTACAAGAACAACAACAAATATATCATTCCTGATTTTATTCAAGGTCCAAAGTCCTATGCAATCGTTGCACAATTTTTTTTATTCACGTGCATAGCTCTAAAACTTTGTGTATGTAAAACTAGCCAATCAATTCAATTAGAGCTGAAAACCGCCATGAAAATCCAATATTCCTACGTTTTTAGCGCCAAATTGGATATTTGCCTATTTTCTGTGAAAATGGCCAATTTTGCGACTCGCGGACTTTGACTTTTTGGGGGGAAACTCATTGTGACGCCATACTAGGTATGTTGGTACTTATCTTGGTATCAATAGAAAGAAGATGACCATAGCTATCCACTGATATCAAAATCATAAGCATTGGGTGCTTTATAACGAATTCGCGAGGGGTGGTAACCACCCCCGGTAAACCGTGTTCAACAATGGCTTGGTACGACGAGGGTTAATGTGTTGCATAAATTATAAAAATAATTATGCAACATTACGGGTAGTTTGTAAATTACAAAATAAATGGACCTTTTAAAAACCGCAACAAAAACCATGCAAAACAAAAGGAAAACTAATACCAACCAAAAACAAATATTTATTATAAAGCAAGGCTGCTTTGAAGTCCGTTACCCAGAAAATTCTGACTACTCAGCGCTGCGGACTCTTTTAATAAAATGGCAAAAGCCCGCTACTTAGAAGGCCCGCTACTTAGAAAATTCTGAATAGTGGGACTTTTTAATTAAATGGAAAAAAAAGACTCACTATTCATAAAGCCCGTTACTCAGAAGGCTCGCTACTCAGAAAATTCTGAATAGTGGGCCTTCTGATTAGTGGGTCTTCTGGTTAGTGGGTCTTCTGAGTGACGGGTTTTCTGAGCAGAGGGTGACCTTTCTTGAATAAACAAAATGACCTTTAGCCTATTCCCCTAATATATTGGAAAGGAAGGACCGCACGCATGTGACCCAATTCCTGGTCACCTAAGGAATAATTTGAGCTATATTACATTAGATTTAGAGCAGTTCAAACATTTGACCCCCATAGTAACTTTACCCCTCCCCTAGGGCCACACGCAGCAGCGGGCCTCCGGCAGAATTCATACTTGCAAAAGTTATATTTTTCTCTGAATTTTCACGTGTTCAGATATTGGTATCTAGTTCGTTTGATCAAAACCTTCTGGGCTGCTGCTCTATAATATTGTTTTTTTCCTGTTCCTTCTGGTGTTTTTTTTTATCTTGATGGAAATAAATATGACTGATTATGACTGACTAAAACCACTTAGGGAGAGGGGCTTACTATGGAGATTTTAAAAATCATGAGCTGAGAATTTCAAGGTTTAACTAACATTTTTTTATGAGATAATATTTTTGAAATTTACATTTGATTTAAAATGATATAGGCCTATAATTTGTTTAGGTTTTCAAAATGTAAAATTGTCTACAAGCCCCACTTTTGATAAAATTTATGTTTTATACTGTTTTTATTGAACTTAAAACGTCAATATCTCATAATGATCAAAATGCCAGTTAGGACTTCTCTGCTCACAAAATGTCCTGGTCACAACACGGTGGGTGTGTATTGATGGGAACACGCTTTTCAATAGGAGACGAATTGTGCCGCCTGGATGATGTTTCAACGAGATATGCATTTATTCAGTATTGAAAACACGTAAATACAGACCGCTAATTGGTTCACATGAATACACGCTCCACGACTCTCCCATGTAGACCTACACAATATCTGAGATAAAAACAAATCTGAAGGAAATAAGTTGATAGCAACGAACAACTAAACTTCTGTTCCGTATAAGTTCTCCTTGTTTTAATCCTGGAAATATTTCGTTTTGTATGGCAATAACGGTAGGTGAAAATAATAGCGGTTCTGATTTGGATCTGTTTCCACCACTTGCGAGTTCCAAAATTGTGTAAACTTTCTATGGATTGTGAAACTGCACACTATGTATCCTTGTCAAGCGCTCTACCAACTTTCCCTTTAATTTACTCCTGGTTCACAAAATCTGATAACAATAAATGTCACAGAGTCACCATATAGGCATAAATCAATTGCGAAAGGAGTGGAACATATTGGTCCCCCTCCCTAAAACTAAAGAAATAGCAACTAACCATGGCAAAAACAATCATTTAATCAAGCACCTAATTTGAGCTCCCCCCCCCTAATTCCACTCTTCTTCTCAGCGAAAAGATTTGGCCCGAAAATTATCTCCATGGCAGCTGGCTCCATGACCAAGCTCCGGGAGCATATGGGTCCTGAGCAGTCTGGTCCTGGAGCATATGGTCCGGGAGCATACAAATCTGGAAAAATATGCTAAGTCAAACGCTCCAAGTAAGTTTACAGAAACAACTTTGTTTTGGGCCAAGTGTAAACGAGACGTTAACTGTTTCTAAATTTTTTTGTCCTTGTTCAAGTAACTGTCTGTAGGCTTTTAATAGATAACTTATATAACTTAATTTTCCTATTTAAACTACGTTTTCAACAAAAAAACCGACGTTTGATTTCAATGAGACTTATTTTATTTGTTTCGGAACGAACATGTTTAAGTTATTTTTGAATGCATTTTTCCATAAGTTCATTAATTTTTTAGCAGATAAATTTTTCGAATACCGAAACATTTACACATCTTCTGATTTACATACACTATTTCAGACACACGACCCATTCATTTTTAAAATACTCAATCTTCTTATGTAAATTTTCGAACTTCATTGTCACCTCTTTCCACATTTCGTCGGTACACACACTTAAGCACATTGGCACCATCGTATACATTGGGCAAATGGATTACTTCTATCAGTAATTATAACACCTGAAGTTTGGTGATTTTTTAGACTTTTTTAAACATGTTTTAATCAATAAGGGTATGCTGACCTACACATGTAGATTGATTCTTGTCGGCTTCGCGTCATGTAGGATCAGGGTGAGTCAAAAAGCTTTACCCTCGTTTTGTTTGAATTTTTTCTAACTGCAGTGGAAAAATCTACCAGGGATCCACCGGACTATCACATATCCAAACTGAAGATAATTTCCCTAATAGAGGAAATTTTGAATTTTAGATTTTTGGACTTGCATTGCGAAGTTTTGCAACTTAAGATAGGTACCCCTTTTTCACTCTGTCCACGGATCCACAGTGTGGCAATTTGGACCAAGGGACTTTGGATGAGTCTTACACAAGTACAATCCTGACATTCTTTGCCTTGCCTTTGATACCTTTGCGTAAACCTTCCATCAAGAAAATTCCACACTATTTCTCTATCTGAAATTATAACAAATCAGATGACTCTTACAACCCCAAATTGTAAGCATTATTATCATAAATGTTCAAAATTGTGCCAATATCTTTTCGCGGAAACTGAATGCAAATATGTATGCAAATATGTACAATATAGCCTTTTGACACCCATTTTCCGCCCCGTTCCGTCATAAAACCTGATTGGGGGGGGGGGTTCCTTTGGATGACAAGTTTGAACATTATAAAACATTCAATGTCCCATCTGCCTTTTCTGTTCCCTTTGCATCTCAATTTTTTGTTTGCCTCCTCTCCCTTCCCTCTCTTTTCTCCTAACTCTCC
Source organism: Ophioderma brevispina (assembly GCA_023653785.1). Lineage (NCBI taxonomy): Eukaryota > Metazoa > Echinodermata > Ophiuroidea > Amphilepidida > Ophiodermatidae > Ophioderma > Ophioderma brevispina. Next base: position 20,434 of record JAMKCH010028327.1, read on the forward strand.
CCTTTTTGCTTGTTCCTTTTGTCTCTACGTTCCTTCCTGCTTTAATAAAGCTTTTTTCCTGGACGGCCCATGGGGGAGGGGACATTGCGTCCCATTCCCCCTCATGCCCCTGATATACGGGGACAACGCTACTGGCATTAACTTGTTAGAAATATAATCAATAACAGTTGTTATTTTATGAATGGTTACTTTTAGAAAACAACAAAAGTTATTAAGCATTTAGTATATATGGCTTTTCTGCTGTGGACGTGCAGAATTGTACAACCGTGGGCATATGAGTTTGGCAGCTTTTCCGTCAATTTACCATATCTACAATATGCGAACAGTCTAAACTTTCGTTTTTTTACCAATGATAGTAGATTACTGAAGCAATTGGTGGGGGTTTTTCATGTAATACAAAAACCAATTTCTGACTATTTTAAATATTTTTTAATTTTTTATGAAATCGAGTGTAAATCTTATTGACTCACCGTTGTACAAAGAATGAGACGTGAGGATGTTAACAAAGTCTGGTGAGTTGATCATATCCATCGTTCAAAGGTTAAAATGCCTATCCATAGTTAAATAATTTTCTGATATGTCATAGTCCTTGTTCTAAATGTGCTATCAACCCATTCATTAAATACACTAAGATCCTGATCAGGCGGTCGATACATATTACCAATAACAATGTTTTCACATCCGGCCTATCAATCTGAATAAACAAGCCTTCTCTACATTTGCCGATCCTGATTTAACTCAACCAGGTCATTACGAACACGGTACTTAATATTGTCTTAATATATGAAAAACCACCTCCACCCCCTTTTTTATCCTATTTTGAAATGAGAATTCATATTATATCCCGAACTTAAAAGCCTGACTCAGAGATTTTCCCGAGGAGGCGCCCTCAATTTTCCACAAATTGTGTTTTTTGCATAGGCATATTGCTTGTCCAATACAACCACCGGGTTAAATAGCTAAGCTCAAATCGATTCCTTCATATAGAAAAATCGCAACTTTGTTATAAATTTCCGGATCCTGAAATGAGTTATACAACCTATCCTATGGTACTGTTCTACACATAATGTTTACTGCATGCAACGAAAAATCCGATACCACATCTCAACTTTGGATTTGGGCATTTTAGGTGACAATCTTGTTCTAGTTGACGTTTTTCCAAAAATACAAACCAAATTATCTTCAAAAATCTCATGAGCTACTTTAAAATCCTTCATGCTGTCCTTCACCAGGTTTCCGCTAAACCCATTATGGTCCAAAATCAATGAGCAGAACAGGTGTCAAAAGTCCCAAAATGAAGTCAAAATTTTTGTCTAGACTTCTATATTTACGTTTACGAATTGATAAAATTATCCTTTAAGTTTCATTCAAATTTTTGTCTTTTTAAGTATAATAAGTAGTGTATTATTATCATTACCATCAGTCACAAGGTACCGAAATCATTATGTTGGGTCAATGATAATACTCATTTTGGTATTGGTCAGGAACATTTTCATTTTTCAAAAATCTATAATTTGTTGTAACAGAATTCATTGTCAATCATATATGGTCGGGTGTACATGTATTACTAGTGGGGGGTAAAACGCGATGTTAAACAAAATACGATTTTTTGTTTTCATTCAAAACATTGCATTTGAAAAATCGCGAACTGTAAAGAGTCGGTAAACATCCACATATACGACTCAAACGATCAAATCCGATTAAGAAACGAAATGAAAATTATAACCCATTTTGGCTAATATTCAGGATTTCTTCCAATCCGTCAAACCATGGAGTTATATGTCAAACCAACGTACGTCATCGCCAATCTTCTCTCAATTTGGTTTATTTCGTCATCATGACGGATGTTTAGTGGATTCCGAGATTCGCCGTTTTGAACTGTAGATATAATATAAATTTCTAGTAATAGCAAATTTTATAAATTTTGCGTGTGCTCATATATAAATTTTAAGATGATATATTTACTAACAAAGTATTAAAAGCCCTGGTCTGAAGTCAATAATACACCGACAGAGAGTTCAACATCCTCACTGATGGTATACAAAACAAAACCAAAGTCTTTGTTATGAAACATACCGGTAAACATTGCCAAATTTCTAATTAAGATTATAAATTCTATACTTGCAGCTTCGACACTTGCTCTTGAAGAATTTGATATTTATACATTCCATATAATTGGTAAAAATGATAAAAAAATCAACATCCGTCACATTTAATACACCACGACGATATAATTAAACCGGTAATCAATTTTGTCATTACATACATGTATATTACAATTGCCCAATATTGAATGCCATTTGTTTATTTTGATTAAATCTTGACAACGGTAGTTACTCTGCTTTTTTGTGAGTATATTTGTTACAAATACACATAATCAGCTTCCTGTGGTTTCTTTTAACATGCTTGTGACCAGATGGAGTCCGACACCCGACCATACATCCACACAAACCTCACACAAGAACAAGGAACTGTATAAATACCCAACTTATATATAAAAACAATACAGTCGCAAAAGTCGCTATAACGCATGCATTACAACCTGATCTAACAACCATTTACATCGCTAATAACGCATGTATTAACCCACCTAATCTAAACGACCATTAACACATGTAATTTAATACTACAACCATTTAAAAAAAAAAATAATCGCTTACAAAAACGCATGCATTACCCTAATCTAACGAGCATTTTTTTGAGCACTTGGCTAAAGAATGCATTTAATTTTCATCAAAACGATGGTTTGCATCGGACAAGATCACCTTATACGGAAAAATCGATATAATTTGTAACCCAACAGACTGTCCCAAAACAACTATACAATCAAGATTAATTTTTTTTGGGCAACAATTGTGAGTTCATCTCAACTGGAGTTTTTTTCTGGTCTTTTTTAGGAGTGTTCCAGCTTTCATGAATTTTTTATTTGATGTAATTTGGGGGTCTGGTGCAGGAGTTATGGCTAATTAGCTGAGACCAGTTTGGGAAAAACCTGGGGGGGGGTGGCCAGTTTTCGTCGGCTATCCTGATATCAACAAGTTGCCATTGAAATCACCTTCAAGAAAAGACATTCTTTATTGAAAATTAACATTAAAAGTAGGTAATAAAGTCTGCTTCTTGTGATAAGAACATATTTATGACTTTATAATGTCGCAATCGCTAATAATTACATGTAGCATTGGGAAAGACAATTCCAAACAGTATTGTTGTCTCAGTCTCGCTTATACTCCAGTTTCAGCAGAAGGTAGAAACCATAAAAACACCCTTGTTGGAAGTAAACGAGACCTTTGAACACAACCACCCTTTCATTTATTGCTCTTTGAGGAACACGGCTTTCTTCATCATAATTCCTCCTGCATCTTGGGCAGTGGGAAATAGGGGAATGGTAAATTGTCCGCCACAATTTAGAACGTTTTCCACACATTTGTCCCTCAACAGAACTTGTAGACTTTTACATTATTTTTATTAAATCAATAATAGCGCCCCCAAATTTCCACAAATTTCAATATTATTGTCCCTCTAGAGTTAGTCCCCCTCATTTCACCTACCCATAATATTTTTCTGGTAGCTTTCACTGAAAAAGGTTATATTGATTAGTTTCAAAACATGATAATACATCACCTCTCTGTCTGTACAATATTCCTTGTTTGAAAGGGTTTAATCCCACACATGAGGCTACATGCCTTCTACTTGAGTTTCTTGAACCTTCAGGTGAACTGGCCAAGTGGTATTTTATCCCTTTGTGTTCCACTGACGAATATCTCCGGTTTGGTCCCTCAAATTGGATGGAATAATAGCGAGGATTTAGCTTAGGGTCCGTGTCTAACAATAGCCAAATATCTGCAAAAGCACATTTATTTTTATGATTTTTAGTTTGATTGTATAGTTTTTATTGGGACAGTCTGTAGCACTTATAAATCATGTCAATTCTTCAAGATGGTTACAACATCAATAACGGGGTACAGCTCTCGCACCGTTTGGTACTAACATTTTCTGCATGGCCTGGCTTGGCACCGGCGTAGCCAGACCGTGCTTTTTGAGGGGAACCCGGGGACGGAAGGACCTCTAATCGCCTAATAGGTTTGATTTTGCAACCTCCGGGGGGCGCGGCCACCCCGACAGCCCACCCCCCCCCAATATATGCCACTGTTGGGTTGAATTATTTTCAGTTCCGTTGATGAGATAACGTGAAAAGTTAGTAAACAGTTAACTATTTAACACTTCAGGCGGTATAATGCTTTAGTTGGACTAAACCACGAATCATAGCGATTGGAGGGCGCTATCCTGTGTGGAAGCTGCAACAACAGGTATCTGTTCTCCTGCTACAAGGGCGTCAGCTCTGTAGAGCTAATGGTGGCCATCCAGCACATGCTGCCTTGGTGGGGGGCAGGGTATGCCCAAGAAGGCTGGCCCGCATCCGAAAACTGTGATTGGCGTCAGGAGGGATCCCGTCAATTTCTTTATTGCTCCGCTAAATCCCACTTAGCATTATTGCTAAGTTGAGGTGTACCGTCCACTCCGTAGCGTGGACAACCCGTATTTAAAACTTTGGTTAACCTAACTATAACTCTTATACTCCTATAGAATTGTTCAACAACATTGAAAAAATCAAGGTCCTCTTCATGTCGGCTTGCCTTGGTTTGGCGATAAAATCCGTCTTATTGACCTCGATCATAACCTTCCTGTTTTGCCTCGACGACAAAACACGTCTTTCAAATCCTTGGCGCTAGTATTGCCTCGTACACCGTCTATAACGGGTTAACGTGATTAAGAAGCAGAAACCATACGTCCAATAATAGTACATTTCATACTGCTTCTATATAAACGAACCGATCCTTTGTGTGCATGACGATTGTCGCTAATAGTTTTTATAACGATACGGTACGTGGCATAAGAAAAAGCCACCCGTTAGCGATCAGTACCTGGTTCGTACTTGTTTTTTGCGTGTATGCCGGATTCCCTTTTAACCAATTTGTTGGCCACGTTTGACAAACTGCGAACGATTTTTGCATACAGGGATACGTTCAAAAAAATCAAAACGACGTAGAATGGGAGATCATAGAAGACGAGTTCAGCAAAAGGGAATTTTATGCCGAGTCCACCACGTTGATTGAAGTCGAAGGTGATCGTAATTTGTTTCGGTATCTGGCCAGATGAGGCAGATTGTGACGTTTTTAAACCCCATCGCTGAAACCCAGCCTGAGAAGGCACTTATAATTGCGTTTGCACCCATAATTGTTTTTAGGGTGTTTTTAGAATGTAAATTGGTTGCGATATACAAAATGGGTGGGTGACACACGCTATGTATCGTCGATTGCAACAAGTGCTATTAGGTGGCCAATGGAATGCCAAGTGACAAGTAACTATGGCACCGGTTATCAACCAACAGTTTTGAAAGTAATTGCATAGCTACCGTAGATGGCAATATATGAACGAGGAACCATATAACGTTCCAGTGATGAGACGATTCGTCAAATATCGCTTCAAGCTAAAAGATAATAATTATTTTTTTGTTTTGTTCGAAGAGCTGGGTTTTTTTTCAAAACCAGCGATCTGGAATACGATGTTGGCCAAAATTCCTAATATACCAGCACAAACGAATATGCAACAACTATGGCGGGTTTTCCAATGGTTGTACGCAAAATGTCTCATCTTCTTCATTGGGAGCTTCATTGGCATTGACCCCACGTTTTGATCACGCATGCCTCCCGATAGGTCCATCAGTTTCGCATGCAATACCCTTTCACTATCCGCCGCGCAAATTTATACGTTCTACCGTTTGGAGTTACCGCACTCTCAAATAAGATATTGGGATAAATAGAAACACGATTTCCTGATTTGGATACGGATTTCAAGAGACAAGCTGTAGAACAATTTCTTGATTGTAGTCCTGGAGAGAGCCTATGCTGCAGTTACTGCCCAGCAAACAGGCCACGGTACCTATTGATTCACTCAACCAATCATTATGACCATCAATCCATTCATAAGTTTGACCTTATTCAAAATTATTTTCGGTCACATGGCCAACTTCCCCCAACCCAATCATGATCAATATTGTCTATATTGGCGGGGCTATGGATGACTGATTACCCACTCACTGAGTACATTAACACTGTACTTGTAACTTTGAGAAGGCAGGTTCCCATTTTTCTAAGTGACCCTGTCAATCAAAATGTGGACACAATTAGAACTAAAACTGTATCTGTGTCGATGCTGGTTACGAACACGTTTTGCGATGAACGATTCCGATATATAATATGCGCCTTTTGGGGACAATCCCTCTCTCCGCGGCCCGCCTACATGTACACGGTGAATTTTGCCCTAGTAATAACATGGCAAACTTAGGAGTATTCTGGCTTTGTATTACTTCTCAAAATATACCTTGGTTGCACACACGTTTTATAGCTCCTTTGGAGTGATTTCACAATGTTTTACCTGATAATATTTTCTCAAATATATGCTTTACGAACAAATTTTGGTCAATACTTTTCCCGTAGCGAAGTAAAAATATTTGCATGCCCTATCTTTTAACTGTAAGGCTCATTGCAAGAGTTCACGGGCCAATTGAGTTGCAGGTGTGTGGATGTGTATAGGGAAAAAGGATAAGGGCAGAAAGAATAGAGAGTATGCGTACCAGTAACCAACCAGGAACTGGAGCAATTAAACACCTCTTGCGTAAGACACACTTATCTACGGTTAGCGAGCAGCGACAAGTGGAAGGACACCCGATTAGTCCAGTCACTTGAGGATAATAATGCAAGGAGATAGGCGACTTTTTTAAATATGTGTTCCTATCATATATTCATAATGGTCAAATTGATACGTGGGTTAAAACACAGTGTAAAAATGGTTTGAAACAGTAAATCTGGGAAACCGTTTGCTTTGGTAGCGGCGGCCGGCGGCCATATTACGATTTGAAACACCTTAAAACATATAATTTGCGCGACAGTTTTTTTCAAATCTGCAACAGAATGCATCGTGAAATTGGTTATAGAAAATTGTATAATTACCCTTTATCTCAAATAAAGAGATTTCTAAAAAAATTAGAACACAGAGTATGTTAAAAAGCTCACCAAAAATCATAAAAAATCTTTTTTGTAAAAAATTAAAAAAGTTAAAAAACTTAAAAAAAGCAAAAAATAAAAAACATTAAATTTAGAAAAATCTCTTCATTTGAATTTAGAACTAAAAACCACAATATCCATGCCAAGTTTCAGCAGCTCTGCTGGCTAGAAGTCCAAAAAAAGTTGCGAGCAAGGTTAAAATGACGCCGAAATCACCAAAATGGCAGAAGAAAATAGCCATTTTTAATCTGGAAAATGCTAGTTTTGTTGCTAAAAGTCTAGTAATTATTATTTTTCATGAACTAATTGTTACTTTAAATTGTAAATTAAGTGATAAACATTCCAAATCTATGAAAAAAATAGGTTAAAAATGAAACCATGCAAAAAAAAAAGGTAAATACATTCAAAAAACAATTAAAAATACAAAAGAAAGAAGAAATTAAATACACGCTTAAAAGCGGACAGGAAATTTACAAATTCGGTTGTGTGAATTTGCAGTGTAGTGTTTCATTTAATTGAGCACCATTTCGTAATACTCCTGGCTCCAGGGGGAGGGGGTGTTCGTGGCCAGTCGCTGGTTTTACTTCAGCACACCCATGATTATTATTCTATATATCAAGGGCTTTCAGAAAATTGGGGTGGACGGTTGTCGGAAGTTTTTGGCCTAATTTTCTACAAGCGGGCGCTTTTCCAAAGGGCCGCCAAAAATTATTACTTGACCATATCTCAGCTTGTGGGGCACATAGGACTTAGTTTGTTGTTATACCATGTTTTTAGGTCAAGCGAAACCCAATACAACCAGTGCTAAGACACTGAGTTCTTGGAAGGGGGGTCAGTGGTCAGCCATATAGATTTCAAAAATGGCCGAGAAGAGAACTGGACATTGGATCTAAATTAGAATTTTGACACCAATTAAACCAATCATTTAGTGGGATATTTATACCATCACTTTTAGGTTATGAGAAATCAATTGAAACAATTTACTATGGAATAAGCAACTTAAAATCATAATAATACAGAACCTTATAAACAACCTATCAGGTTGTAATAGCCAATGACACTTGGTCGTGATCTTGAAGAGACCCCCCATGCATGAAGAATTACTGCTGCCCGCCATAAAAGACTTCTTCAGGCTTTCCCTGAGCGACTGCAATGGGACAGCAATCGTTAGAGTGCTAATATCTGGTCTCTCAAATTGCTCTGATCTGTTGTTGAAGTTTACAGAGTTAAATGATGTTATTTCATCCTTATGGCAGATGCGATTACATTTGGACATATAAAACAACGACCCCAACCCACGGTCTCAAAGACACAGAGAGGTGCGGAGATGAAGCGCCACTCCGGTGTATTTGAGCTAACCTTGAACTTAGAACACCACTTCCCAAGACATGGACAACATCTGGCCGTCAGTAAAAACAAGGTGCTGCTAGAAAGTTATCTATGGGAACTTGCGTGTAAGTCTTCAGAAAAGCCATGGAAGGCAACTATTCTCAGCCCAATTATGCACAATCATGTTGTTGCGGCACTTGTCTTATCTAGTCTCAGACTCTATGCGAAAGTCTTACTGTATGGTATCACAAATTTTTTTTTTTTCCCCCCCCTTCCTTGCCTTGGGGGAGCTTTCAACAAACTTCAATGCATTGCAGAATAAGCAGCACGTTGTTGAATATGCGGGGGAGCCAAAAGACCCGTGAGCACATAACTCCTTCCTGGCTAAGCTGCATTGGTTAACTGTCCGTCAACGTGTTAATTTAAGTTGCTTGTTATATATACCAATGTTTAAATGGTTCTGCTCCAGAATACCTCTCCTCTGATATTGCTTATTACCACCACCCAAACCAGCTCTCCTTACCTTTGTCATTGGTGATCAAACTAGGACTTTCATGTTCCCTAAAACACACACCGTCCACAGGTGATATAAAGCGTTGTCAGTTAATTGGACCACAACTGTGGAACCACGATTCCGGTATCCATCAGGGAAGCTGGTTCTTAACTGCCTTTCAAAAACTGTTTTAACAACCACCTCTGTTTTCTTATGAAGTTAATTTGTTTTCCTCTCTCTTGTCATTGTTGTTCCTGCCATGGCTAGTAGGTTGTTATGGCGCTTAGACTTTTTGAATAATAAGCGCGGTTATAACTAATATATACCGTATGTATGTATGTAATGGCAAGTGCATTAGATCCACGACAGCACCGAACATGAAAATGCCTCAACTGCAGTACCAAGTTGAAGGGCAGACCTCGCTATAACAATACAATTGTCCTGGATTGTCTTCAAGCAGTCACACAATATGCGTGGTTATCTCCAATGATACTGATGTGATCGTTGCCCTGTTTTCATCTGCCCACCTTTATTCAGAATGGACTTCAAGAAATATGGATAAGGGAAGGGAGAATGGTAACACTAGCGTTATGTCCCTTCTTCACATTTGCATGCAAGACTTGGGCCACCCTTGGTACAGTCTTCCAGCTCTACATAGCCTCACACGATGTGACATAAGCAGTAAAATAGGTACAGAAATAAGCTCTCCAAAGCTGGACCTGTGGGCTAACTTGCAAGGCATTATTTGGCCCACAACAGCTCAATAACTCCTTCATTGATCCAGCATGCAGAGCAATACTTAGTGCATGTCGTTGATGCCGGAACGCTAAGTAAGTAAGTAATGCAAACAATTTTCTGGAAACTTCGGGCACATCAGTTTCACTTCTAAACATCCACCTCACACATATATGCCACCAACAATCAAGGTTGAACCTCACGGTATACCGGCATTATTTATGCATAATACACATGCACATTATTGACAGGCCAATGGACATAGAAACAGCAGAGCTAGATCCAGTAGGACTTATGGATTGAAACTCCAAAAACGAAAGTCTCTTGGCATCAACGACGTGGCGTGGAGATCTTGGAGCCGTGTTCGTGTTGGAGTGTAGTATGTCGTTGTGGCAAATGTGCCCGAGTAACAGTATTGCCGAGGAAGGGCCACTGGTAATGTAGGTTTCTGCAGGGTGTCAGACGCCGGATGACAGCAGAAATCCGTATAACTGATTTTATGAAACCTAATGTACCTTTTAATAGAAATCATTACAGAATGGATTTGACCAATATGACTAATTCCAAAAAAACAAGATGACACCGACACCCATAATGTAGCTCCAAACGTTTACAGAAGGTTATTTTGATGTAATGAAAATAGAAACCATGATTGTTAAATGACGGAATATCAGCGATTCCCAAACTCATTGTGTCACGGCCCTTTTTGGGGGATCAACTTTTCTCTTTCTTAGAAAAACAGGATAATCATAGCAAAAAATACTGTTCAAACAAAAATCAGTTTAAAAATGGTGCCAAAAAAAAACGTTTGGGAAACCCTGTGATATATAACCTAGATGTCAGAATCACCTTAGATGAGGACATATCGTCAAATATGAACATTTTGGATGTCATTTTGATATTGTTTAGAAATAGTTACCTAAAGTGTAACAGTTTAAAGGAACTGTGATATGTTATCATAACTGTCTCATGAATTCTTGGAATTAAAAATCATGATTTTGGGCGGGGTGCAACAATTTTAATACTCACCAAAATTATGGTTCGCATTGTGTTGAATGTCAAAAATTATAGATATAATCTTAATTCCTGTCGGCCATTTGGAAAATTCAAGATGGTGGCATGGCACCCCCTTCCAAGAACTGGTGTCTTAGTAAAAATGGTTTTTATGGGGTTTCTTGACCTAAAAACATGGGTCTAGACACCCAAAATCAAGTCTCTAAGCCCAACAAGGAAGATATGGCAAAGTAATAATTTTGGTGGCCATTTTGAAAAGAGCCCTCTGTAGAAAAAGTTAGGCAAACTTCATGACGTCCACCCCAATTTTTCTGAAAAGCCCTTGATATGTCGGAACAATAAAAACATGGGTGGATGAGTAAAACAGCGATGGTGCACGAACTCCCCCCTAGAGCCTAGAGTCTGAGTATACGGCAAATAGGATGTTGAAATGGGGAAAAAAAAAAAAAAAGCATTTGAAAAGATACAATTTCACTTTTTAATTATTTAAAAAAAGTGTGAAAATGCCAAGCTTGTTCGTAACTTCTGTCAGGTTACTAAGCATTCAAGATCGGCAAGGCACACTGAGTTAAATCACGTTGTTAATTTGTACATACAAGCTCCTTTTACTTCGTCAAAACTTCACTGAGTCTCAAATATTCACTCTTACCGTTTCATGGTTCCTCGCGTTAAAGGGAATAGCTTTTTTTAAACTCATTCTTTTTACCGCTATTAGTAATTGGAATTCTTTACCGCCACACTCCAAGGCCATCAGCAATTAATAAAAGCTGCATTCAAACTTGATGTTAAAAACATCTGCAGGATAATGCTTTAAAAAAACTTGGCCAAGCCTGACATTTACCGCGCGTTAAGCAATTTTCAATGTTTCAATCATTTTGTGGTCCTTGTTAATTTTAATGTTCATTATTGTTCTCGTCCCTTTAATGTTTTAGACTCGCCCACAGTATCTTTAGTCTTCACGGAACCCATTGGAAATAAGCTTACACTTGTAGCCAGGCTTAATGGGATATCCAGGTATCTCAACTTTTGATGTCTGTATGGTGTGCGTGTGATTATAGTTTTGTCTATATTATTCTATTACTATAATTTATGTATTGTATTCAATATATTGTGATGCCAAATAAATCTAAACTAAATTTTGACCTCTATTTCATGGTTAGCTCTTGCATGTATCACCTTAATTATATGTATAATTATTATTGTTTTACTTATGCATAGTTAGCTTATCATATTCATTATGAAAAAAAAAATGTTAATTTGTTCCAGCTTTTTCATATGGCATTGATGCTGGGGCAAAATACATGTATTTTCATGCAGGTTGGCTCAATATGCAATATACTTTCTTTTCATATAGGTATTATTCTGTTGATTTAATTTTTGTTTGTATTTTGTTGGCGCCATGAGTGCCCTGCAAGGTGGATATGTGCGCGGTATAAATCTATATTGTATTGTATTGTATATTGTAAGCTTATGTAGCTAGAAGGCGGAAATACGCTATAGCTGATTTTGGCAGGATAGTTTACTAATGTTAAGAGGAGCAGCATATCAAACGTCCCCAAGTCCCCTCTTGTGCAAATTGAGTAACAAGGGTAAGGCTTTTACAAAGGTAAACAGTTTGAAATAATTAAATTTAGCTAAATTACTGACTATTGTATTCTTCTGGTCATACTGATTAACAAATTGTATAGTGGTTTGCCAAACCTTTGACCTTTAGTTTAGGAATACATGCCATCAATAGTTCAAGGTAAAATTTTCAAAAAAGTCCGACTTTAATTAAATGTATATACATGTTGTACGGTCATATTATGGCAAAAATGAATTTATTCACTTCATCTACATCTTTTAAATATTGACTAGTAAACTCCCATATACCCTGTATGTAGTAAATTGTCATAATGAGGCCCATAATATGTAAGGAAATTACTTTGAACTGTTTAAATATATATCTTATCAGGTTATAAACACAACAATACGAACAGAGAGACTTGAGAGCATTCTTATCTTTTACCCCTAGTACCGTGTGTCCCATAAAAACGCAATACTTGGTGGCAGGCGCCATACGTTTTGAACAAAAGCACGTTAGTACTTATTCTTTGTTGTAAGGTAAGATGGGACTGTTAGCTAATATTCCTGAAAAGTTCATAAAGGTAGAGTCAATAGTTTTTAAGATATGACCCCAACAATCAAGTAAACCCAGTAGAAACCATTTCACAAAAATGAGGAGCTGGTTAACCACAAGACCGGCAATGAAGAAAATAATGGCAAATACAATATTGATTGCAATCAACATTTACTTGTCCAAATTTCATGCAGAACAACTTCTACTGGGTCAAATGACTGCATTTACATAATTATTATTTAACTGATAATAATAAAACATTAATTTTTATTGGTGATAAAATATGTTTCAAGAAGATATAAAACTAAAGACCCCCAAAAAAGTAACGCAGCATGTCTAAATACCCCCATAAGCAGTGGCGTAGCTAGCATGTTCGGGGCCTGTGGACAAAACACCAACCGGGGCCCCTATATGTTAGCACGTTTCATTGTGCTTCTTCACAGTGGTGGCGATTTTTGTATGGTTCTTCATCATTTTGTACTTTTATCGTTTTCCTTTTTACTATAGGCCACTGGCTTATAATGCAAGCGGCCTATGTAAAAGACACACTGATAGAGGTATAGGCCAGATGCATGAAAAATCGCGCTACCTCGCAATACACAAAGACTGAAACACAACAAGACATAGACCCACTTGGTGTTAACACACCAATATGGTATAGGCCAGATGCATGAGAAATCGTGCTACCTCGAAATACAGACTGAAACACAACAATTTTAGGTAACATTTGGAATCACTGTAATTTAACAATAAAATGTTGCTAAAATGTTTATGCCCAGAACAAAGAGTGTTGTAAAAAGACTTTATACCTCTTAAGTATTTTTATAATATATTTTGCGTTTCTTCGTCGAGATTTGCCTTAATACATGTACCTTGTTATCAATCCTAATGCAAATATTAGATTCAAAATGAATACTGTTCGAGCGGAACCGTGGACCAACAGACATCATTCACGCGTGGGTAATTTAAAGAAAAATGTTACTTAATAATACATCTGAATAAAATTAACAAGAGCTTACATAATACCTGAGAGCCGGGCCATCCAACATCTTGAGTATTTTTAAATTCTATGAAATACGTGTTAGAGATGACTCTCACGCGCTCTCCCTCTTCCTCCAATCTCTTAGGGCCCTTTAATGTCCGGGGCCCAATTCCCCATTTCTGCAGAAACTAGTGTTAGACTTCAAAGGGATGCATGGTCCGATCGTTAATAGCCCCGTTCCCAGATAATCCCAATATTGGTATTTGAAGAAAGCTAATATTTTTATCATTTACCCTTTGAAATCTTGGGGCTAAAGGATGTTTGGCTTGGATGTTATGAGCGAAAATTGCTCCATTTTGGTTGACCAATACTAATTACAAAATCACGTTTTTAGCTCTCACATTAAAACGGATCAAAATATCGGCGCGACACTTTACAGATGGTGGTTTGGATCGAAAGTCATTCTATCAAGATGAAAACTTTATATACTTTTTAATCGGGTCGTCCCCCTCTAATGAATATCTTTCAGGGCTGAATGTGCCATTGTGTCAAATACGGAGAGAAGTGGGTCCAAAATTTAAGAGAAAACATCTTGGGCTCATAACACGTGTCACTGAATTCACGCTAAACGAAAGTATGCTTTAGTCTTCAAGGGCCCCTCCAGGGCCTTTTTTCTCCAAACTGTTTTTTTCTCTAGAACTTTGGGGCCCCAATTCCTCATTATTCTAGAAAAAAACTAGTGCAGGTCAGAATTTGACATTGGGTCAAATAGGCCCAGAAGGGATCCAAAATTTAAGTAGCCTACAGAATAACAAACCACCGTACCGCGGGACCCATTACGAGGGCCACTGAATCCAATGCCATTATAATTTGGCATCTAGCGGCCCTGGTAAATGGCCCATAGTAACTGTTAAATGCAGATTTGCCTACATTGACATTAAGATAGGGCCTCTCGCTTTTACCGGTATCTGGCAGGCTAGAAGGGACCCAGAATTAATAAATGCAGCATCACAGCATTAGGCCTTGTTTTGAAAAACAAATTTTATAATATTTGTTCTCTCTCTCTCTCTCCCTCTTTCTTTTTTCGCTTTTCTCTTTTTCTCTCTTTCTCCTCCCTCTCTCTTTTTTCACCAATCTCTTGGGGGCCCCTAACCTCTCGGGGCCCGTGGACATTGTCCACTCTGTCCCTATGGTAGCTACACCCCTGATTTTGGGATAACACCCGGCCGTAGGGGAGAAGGGGGTAAGTTGAGCCACTTTTTACATTTTGTTTCATTCTGCTCAGAGAAATATAGTAGGAGACAAATGCAGTGTTACAAATGAAACATGTGTATGTTGACTTGATTAAGGTATCACAAATTTTTGACAAATATTTTGCATTATCCTTCAGTGAGGTGCCAAAAATATTTGGTAACCTGGCTCAACTTACCCCAGGGGTGAGCCAGTCATTGCGGTAAGTTGAGCCATCCATATAGAAATGCAAAATATATGTGTCAGCATTTGAAATCAAATTTTGCCTTTTTCTAATTTTCTTGTTTCAATGTATTTTGCCAAACAAATGTTTGATATAGTTAAAATTTAGTCTAAAAGTTGAAAATAAATCATTTTTGATGTGATTCTACTTGGAATTTTCGAAAATTGGGCAATCGGCACCAGTCTGGAGCAGTCTGGAAGTGGTTTTCTAGCAAAAAATCGGCTGTGTGACTGAGCCTTAAGTGAACAAGTATTACAGTCATTTAACTACAGTTGTCACAAGGATTTCCATGACTGTTTAGCAATGTGGAAGCAATGTGGGTAGTTTATCAATCAAATAGATTCTAAATATTTTAACCACGGCCCATTGCACCGAGATTACAAACTTCAAACTTACAGGAACGCTTGTGTTATCTGGGCATTGTACACATCATGGTACTCTCAAGACCTTGGGTCAGATCATCCATTACGTGTCAATGAACTGAGAAGTTATCCCCTGTGATGGGTGGACTGTCATCCAATCAAAAGTTTTGTTTCTAGCTGCTTAGGAAAGGTAAATGAATTTCCTAGTAGGAATATATCATGTCCTTAAACATGTTAAAGGCTGACTCAGAGATTTCGAAATATAATATTTGTGTGTAACAATTAGAAATAGTTGAAAAGAACTAAAGATAACCACACAAAATGCCCAATTCCAAACAAAACTAGGATTTTCCATATGAAGGACATCGATTTGAGCTTAACTATTTCACACAGTGATTAGTATGGGGACAAGCATTATGTTCGTGCAAAAAACACGATTTGTCAGAAAATTAAGGGCGCCATCCTTAGGAAATCTCTGAGTCAGCCTTTAAAGGCACTTTGCATGTTTGTATTACAAGTGTAGGTATCCTAACATACTCTATAAATGAAAGGACCAGGAGCATCCTAATGAGGACAAAATGGGATATTTCATTCTTTAGTGTCCGTACGGACACTTACTACAACACGTAATTGAATGGAGATTCGTATCTTGCACATTGCTGTTTTCTTCCTTTTCTGCCCGGGGGGGGCACTTGCTGGTCTGGTCAGTTATGTTTTTCATCTTCAGTAACTGCTACTGTATGCACGTAGACAGTACAACCATCGTCGTGCATGGTGGGGAGATTGTTGAGGCTTTGTATCCAGGTTCTATGGACTTCAGAGTGGTGGAGCATGGCAGTTGGTAGGTAGGTTAATAGCACTTGTGAGTTAGGTTCCGGCCGGACTCTGTCCTTAAACTGCTGGAGAACAGTGCGGTTAGTTCAGGTGCTGTTTTTTTTTTCAGGTAGGGCTAGAATTTTAGTTCCAAGGTTTATGTTTCCACCAACATGTGGTTTATCTTTTTGGATCTTGAGGTTTTCAATGATTTTCCTACCCTAACAATGGGCAGCAGCATTGGTCAACGGTGTGCATAGATGAAATGGAGCAAGGTACCTGGAATGCAGGGAAAAGGTCCATTTCTAGGAAGGACAAGTATGCGAGGAAGCAGAAGTGGCTCTCTACTGCGGGTGTGGAATAAATAGTAGGCCCAGATGGTAGGCCTGGCGTTTGGAGATAGCACTGCTTCTCCCTACGGCGAAGAGCGAACGAGGAAACTTGATTTATCCACCGATCATCCATCAACATAGGAGGCGTTGCGACCCCTGTGTTTAGGAGCCTAGGCACCACAGCATTGTAAGAATCAAACATGGATCACAAAATTAATACAAATCCTATACTTCCAGCGGCGGGAGTCCGCAGGAACTTTACTGAAGATAGTAGTGCTAGTCGACCCTTACTTGGAAGTCGATATCATAACGATGGGTCCTTAAAACCCCCACTGGGAGGGTGTCATCTGATTCTGAGAACAGTACTCGATCAGAAGTATTTTTGCGCTGTAGACGGCCATTTTACATGGCTACCTTCAATGCAACACAGCAAGAGAAGAGGCTAGAGCCAGAGAGATTGCCCAATGCTTATAGAAACATGTGGGATTGAAATGCTGGGTATCCAGGAACATAGGAGAGTACATGAAGATCCAGTTG
>JAMKCH010028328.1:0-62047 GCA_023653785.1 Ophioderma brevispina
AGAAACCGGGAGTATATTTGACCTAGCAAATCGGAAGGTTTACTAGACTCTGACTGAGACCTTTACTCAACAAAGGGAGTTCCCGTTTGTGATAATATTAAACATTTTTAAGTGTACTATACTTAAAAAAAAACTGCAACTGCAAATATTTCCAACATTTCCCTTTCTTGTATCTTTAGTAGGGAGACAGTTGGTTTTGCATATGCATTATTAAAAATCTTCAGAAGCTTAGATATTTATGCCTCCCTAATGTTAGTCTTGTTGTTTAACATAAATATCGACGGGCTAACGCTTTCTTCATATAAAGCACATGACTGAATAAACAGTATGAATTTTGCACATAATTTTTTGAGGATGTATAAATCGAGCTTCCTTATAAAATTAGCCATGACATCACTATACTACTCTGATAATAATTATGCTTACAGCTTCTTCAATTTGTTTAAGTTCACGCTAGAAATGCTGACATAATTAATTATGTCAATACAGCATACGAAACATTTTGTTTTTTGCATTACCAATTTACCTCATCTGAAAATCATAGTACAATCGATAAAATATTTGATGCTTTCTATGAAGGTAATAATAAGGGAACCAAAACGTCTTTATTTATGTTTGTTTTCGGTTGGTTCAGAAGAACTGGTAGTATAGAAAATACATCCTCAAATATGCAAGCAGGGTCGGTCCGGAAGGTAATTGTTTTTTTTTTCTTTTATTTTTTTTGTGAAATTCGAAAAAAAACGTCGCAGGGTGTTTTGAGGTCTCTCGGGTTGTGCCAAACAAACATTTTTTATGCCTAATTGTAAGTCTTCTCCTTCAGTGATTCAAGCCAATTTTGGTTTCACAGATTTTGTGCAAAAAAAGTGGAAGAAATATCATTGATGATTTCTCTTAGACAAAACAACACGCGCTGCAATACGAGCGCACCGGTTAGATTTAAGACATACCACTTTTTGTTTATCCTCAATATCATTAAAGCTTCTCAATGAAAGCCCACAAATCAATTTATCAAAACGATGTTATAGTGATGTCGATATCATTGTACCAACAAGTTCAGTAACAAATTCTACAGATTTTGTTTTCTCTAATCATTACAAGAAAATCAGAATATTTGCAGTATATAAATTTGAACATAATATATATTTTAATTCATTACTATCGATGTTATTGCAGTAACGTTAGCTTCTTCGCTTAAAATATGTTGTTTTTCTATGATAGTCATGATTAACGATTTTAAGACAAAAAATATCAATACACCCTGCTTTAATTTGTAAGCTTATTTAATAGTACCATGACTCTACAGCAAAATTTATACATGTATGTTTTAATCTTACCCCGACAGCTAATACTAAACCGCTCAAAACATTATACACTGTTTTAAGTGCAGTAATGCTTTAAAATTGAATTTTCATAAAAAACACGAAAAACCTACAATCCTTACATTATTGTGCCATATCATAATGGATGAAACAACGATGAAAGCTATTTGCACAAGCACGGAAAAATAACAGTTCTGTATTTCATCATGTGAACAACGATGACATTGGAAAAACCGCATTCATGCATTTACCGTTTGTAGTCAGATAGGAATGTTTTCTAAATTGTATCGATGTTAATTTACAAAGTAAAAGCACATTCTAATTCTGCAATATATAATTAACTTTCATGCCTTCTCTGAAGTTATATAAACACGTTTACACTTAATGATCTATAAAATCGTTGAAAACTCCTTTGGAAGAGTGACTTTATTTCATGATTATTGAGGGATCTTAAGGTCATGGTACGCTCGTTCCTGTTGCTGTCGGTCTCTGTATACACAATAAACTCGTTCTGGTCTAGGATAGGGCTGTGCTGATCTGGGTTTGTTCTTCAACAGTAAACAACTGTGTCGATATTTCACGCATAATAATTGTGGAAATGACAGACAGTCAATACATCCACATAACATCCTGCAGACAGGTAGAATTTTAGCATGTAGTTTTTCATCTTCACATTGATAATCGCAATCCATATTTTTGGGAGTAAACAGCCGCTATTTTGTTATTTGTTGATGAGGTGTCTGTGTACCTTTATCGTGTCAATAACTTCTGAAGGATCGGGATTTGAGATCGCTAATCGTCGATGTTGCACGTCTCGTTTCCAATTATGCCCGGGAAACCTCTGCTGGTAACCTCACCAGTAAAACTCTGCGTCGGAAGGGTAGTGTCTGCTTCAACAAGATCTCTGAATGTACCAAATTACCAAATTCCCTTCGGATGTATTTATGGGTTAGCAGTTCGTATCAGAATATCCATCTGTTCCACTTTAGTTCAACATTGAACCACCCTTATATCGGGAAGTAACATTTAAGATCGAAGCATTCCTTTTTTGGTAATATAATGGCTTATTTGAATACCTGTACTATCGATACATTTCACTTGGGTATTAATTGGATACGATATGAATTAGTCCGCCAGCAATAACTAGTATACTCAATCCGGAAATAGCAAAAACTTTACACCAGGCATATTCACGGTCCCGTTAGAAACGTCAGTAACGTTTAAAATCCCCCACCGACCGTCTGCAGGGTTCTCACTGACAGACAGAAACGTTTTCCAGCTTGAGCCTGGATGTTTTTTCTCATAACGTTATTTCCTCAGTACGTGTACTCAATTTAAGAAAATATTTTCGACTGTGAATTCCTCCTTCATGTTCCATATCTGACACTGATTGCTAAAATTCTCGACTTTTAACTGAATTGATAGGAGTGGATAGTTCCACCCTTGTTTCTGCCATTTCAGCCCACAATGGTAACAAAGAGGTCACACAAAATCCGATGATCCACGCTGCTGTGCCAGGGCCGCCATTTTGAAATCAAGCAAATGCTTCGACCCCCCCCCCCGCCCCCCCCCCCCCCCCCCCCGCTTTTGTCGTTGCTCCGCCCTTGCTCTTGTGAATAGAGGACCATTAATACTTTCGTTGCCGTATTTATATCGCCATGAAAGTATACCACGATCCGCATGCGAGCATCAATCCCCTTCTAACTACAGAGGTGGAGCCACCTCATTTTGAGGTGCATAATGTTCAGATGGACACAATACAACTATTCATGGCGTTAATAATTTCCTTTTAAAAAATGGTACAATACGCAACTGCGACATCCTAAGGCTAACTAAACTATTCAATAAGTCACGTACGATGATATGCTCGTCGTGTATGAAAATTTTCTTATCATAATACTGATCAATATGGAAGTAGCTGACACTTGTGGCATACTATAAAGACGATAGAGTCTTGAGCAGTCTGAATACAGTAGATTGGAGGTCTGTTATTCCATCATAACAAGGCATAACTTATTTTAGGAAAACACACTCAACTTTTTTGCAAGTTACAAATAGCAAAGTACCTCATTACCGAACCACGCAATATGTTATCGAACGTAAGATGCACTACAATTAATGGGTTAATTAGATCAATTTGCATTACATGAAATCATCTAGTCCCTTTGTCTTTTGACAAATGTTACGTCCTGATGATTTATAAAATGTTACAACAGTTGAAAAAATACTTCTCACATTTTGTAAAATGTTAACTATACTTATTGACGGTTCAAAGAAAAACAAAGCTGTTGATTTTTTTATTTTGGAATCATGGTAATTGTAACACATTACAGCCCGATAACGCAAGCTATTTCGCCTGCATATATAACGATTTCTTAAAGGTACTAACAGCTAATATTTAATTTTCGTATGTTTAAAAGAGTGTCTTTGCGGTCTTGAAAGCGGAATACCTACTGCATGGCAATAGTTGCCTTATCAGCATAATTAACTAACAATTTTTGCCATGGGAGGTCCGCCATGTTCGGCAAGTGGTGAGTATGTATTACTTGATAAGTCAACGATAAAAACCAGGTGTCTTTGGAATGTCTAGGGTACTCCTTGTCATTAAATCGGATTATATATTGTTTCCAGTAGAAAATCAATGCCGATCACTCAAAAACTGGGACGAACAAGATATAACTGCTGAAAAGGTTTGGTTGTGTCATTCATTTGCTACTTATTTCAAGACCCACTATGTACTATATAACCGTCCATGATTTCTATTAATACTTAACTTTGAAATATGGATTGCGAATTATCAATGTAAGAGATGATACTAACCTGTCGGAGCGACTGTTATCACGGGGATTTTATTTATAGCTTTCTTATTTCGACTTTTATCTTATCGTGAAATATCGACAAATTGTTCTACTGTTGACGTAACAAACCAGTTCAGCACAGCCCTATCCTGGCCCAGAACCAGTTTATGTGTCATTACAGAGACAAGTAATACTGAACGAACGTCCACGACATTGAATATCCCAATAACCCGGAAAATAAAGAACTCCTCAGGCCTCCCAAAAGAAGTTTTCACGTTTTTATAGATCTTAAGTGTAAAAGGCCGTACTCGACTTAATTTAAAAAAAAAACACAACATCAAAAACAATCAATTAATTTATAATGCATCCAAGCATGCAATTATATCCCCGAATGCACTCCACTCTGCCTTATCCGATGAACAAAATCAAGCTTCGTAATAGTCTGATGTAGTATGATTGATTTCCAAATGAGCTGGAAAATGATTCCCTTAGGATATGAAGGTTTTGTTTTCTTAGAATTTTGATTAAGCCTCACTGTTAATTATAATTACATGATCTGTGGTGTTTTTATACATGATTTGTATATTTGACAGTCTTAACAATCAGATGCGATTACTCTAATCTGTAAACAACCTGTAAAAGCTTATATTAAAGATGGTTAATTTACTTAGACATCAGCCTCTTTGACAAATCTATACGCGATTCGCGCTGATATGGGGACACCTGTACTTTTTTACGGGTGAGAGCTGTTTCTGAGGCTGGCGGATACAATTAAACTTTGCAGCCTTCCTAGTCCGTGCGTTCTTAATACGTTGTTCTACGGTCAACACAATATGCAGTTGTCAACATATAGAGGGTCACTGGTAAAAGTAACGTCGTTAAAATGTGAAATACTACTGTATAAGACAGCTGCGCTATTGAATCCTGAATATGGTAACAATGTCTTTTGCGCTCTCCTCACAGGTGATATGAGGCCTCATCATTACTTTCATACGTTACCTAAACTATAATACGACTAATACAAAAGTCAATGCCCACTCAAAGATGGGCCAACATAGTTCTTAGTAGTTTAAGCACGTTAGATAAATGTTGGAAATGAAAACTTTGCCTACACACTGTAATAACGGAACAACGTTGTAATTAACGTCCAAATGAAACTTGTTTAGTCTTAAAGAATCGGGGAATACTTTGTTATGTACATTTTGGAATTGCCCCGTGAAGGACCATACAGTATAAAAACATACCTTGTATGGTGTCAGTAGGAATTTAATTATTTTTCCGTGCTACTGTTATCAAAATATCATTTTTAATTCCTTAATTCTATGCCATATTCGAAACACTTGCAATCAAAATTCTTAACATTTGAAACACTTTAAAGAGTTTTTTCGCAGTGACCACAGAAAAGCGTTTAAATTCTGAACATCGGTTTACAGTGACCAATGTGAAGTGATGAAGTGATGTGAAACAGCAAACAAAATTAAATTAAACAAAAAAACCTTTTTTCCTTTCAAGTCACCTTCTAGGTTAGGCAGCGAAGCGACTTTTTGGTATATATTTAAAATGCTTCTTCCTATTTCACCTATGATATGAACGGCAAACTATTTCCCCAGCTTCCATATATCACGCGAATCGAGTATAACTAAAGTAATAGATCGACTTGTACTCTTGTAATATCCTTGCCTATTTCCAATAAATTAATATAGTTTTTCCATTAAAATCAAGAGCGACATTTTTTAGCAATACACATACTTACAATATGAATACAACATCTAACATTTCTTAAAATAGCAAAAATATAAATTAATGACATTTTAACAACATTGGAAAACATATCCTTCGATATACCAGAGAAAAACAAAAAAATCTTTGACGGAATCGACTTCGCAGTTTCGGGAATAATGAGAAAAATGCGGGAATGCATCAATTTAAGATTACCATGAATCGGGCAAGTCAGCATAATTATTGTAACACCTTTTTCAAATATACATTATAAGAGAGGACATCTTCACGTATTATTGAATAACTATTACCACTTGTGGTACCATTTTTGAGATGAATACATGTGCTTATGTGCTGTCCTAACAACACAGTCCACACATTCCTTTAAAAAGAAACTATTTTGACCCCTGTGTAACACTTTTGGATAAGTACCCACAATACCAAACTGAAAACATTCACTGCATTACAAAGTTCCTAAAATAAGTACTTGTCAAAACTCACGATATCCACATTTAAGTGTGTACCACATGTACTCATAAACCTATTTAATTATTAAACACTGACTTTACAGTGGGTGTAAATGCGGATTAGATATTCTTGACATTCACAATCTTCGATAGAGTCATCGAAAATCGCTTTTGGAAGGAGTACTTATTTTCGGACCATCTGGATACTCAAGTTTAAATAGGGTCTTCTACTGTTAACTGCGCCATTGCAATTCTAACACATAGACTTGTTCCGTGCTAGTGTCTGGGCTACAGGAACTTCTGTGTTCTTGCTGATATTTAAAGCACCATATAAGTGTTTGAGATGAAGAAATAAATAGAATGTCATTTATTGTCTATCAAATTAGATAGCTCCATTGTAAAATATTCCCTGCGGGTGCGTAATTCCTACTGTCGAGGTACTCAATACTGGTATACTTACTATGGTCTTAACATTGACTTAAACGCAAGAAATTGCATTATGTAACCTCAGCCTCCAAAGCAACCATTTTTTTCAGATTTTGGGACCATAACCTGAGTATTGCTGAATAGATTAAAAGGATCTGTTTGTCATTCCAGAAACATTTGTTTTGATTCACGCGTGCCCTACTTAAATAAGTGTTCCTGCAGGTTTATAGCCACAAACCTGTTGCGCGTAAATTACTTATTTGAAACTTCAGAGCAAATTCTGTCTCAATGGATACATGTATTGTGCTGCAAGCAAATTCAGGTGTTGGGCATAAAAGTATAAAAAATGCATTATCATGTTGGCGAAGTGAAAAGATTACTGCCCATGACACTGTTGTCAAACATATATTTAAATGTTTCTAAATATTTGACATAAATAATGCATGGTTCATCTTGCGTACATTGTTTTGGTATTATACACAAACTATGGTGTACTATACGCTCTTAACACTCAGTGTGCGGTAAAAATCGTCCTGAAAACCTCCTTTGGTAGGAGAACATGGTTTCTGGGTTGTTGGTATCTTCGAGTGTCATATCACGGTCGTTCCGAAGTGCTTCGTCTTTGGATGACGGTACACTGGTTCAGGGCCTTGATTTTGCGATGCCTTGTCTGTTCTTCCACAGCAGTGGCAACAATTTTCGATATAGGCGGGCACAATAAAGTAATCGTCGTATCAGAATACATAAACAATATGCCTGTGATACAGTTGCTATGCACAAGTAGAATTTAACCATGTAGTTTTTCCTCAGTACACAGTTACCATAACATCTGGACTTTGAGGTGTATTTACTTTGTTTATTGTCATTCGCATTAAGCGTTTTTTGGTGTTTTCTTATTGCCTGTTTCTTTTTGGAATATGTTTTACTGTTATGGGGGCCAATTTGACATGATCGTTTCCATTCAGGAAGCCCCTGATAGTTGACCTGACGGATAAAAGATCGTTCTGAAGTGAATGTCCTGTTCAATATTGACCTCCAGAATGGCTAAATTTCCCTCAGTTGAAGTTATGCCCCTTCTTTATTATTATACAAGTCCCCTCTCTCCAATGCAAACTCAACCTCGTTGACGCTTTTTTCAGCTGTGCATTTCAGATATATTACCTCTTTTTCAAACGTTACTGATTGGCCTTATGTTGGATTAGCTCGAACAGATGATATATCGCATCTGGGTATGAATCTACATCACCTGCAATTGACACCATCATTCAACGTATTTAAATCCTGAAATGCCAAATATTTGGTCATGCATACTCCGCTTTATCCAGTGAGAACGTCCAGTAAAGTTACCAACTCTGAAAATGTCCTCCATCTAGATACATCGCCGTCGAACTGAAGGGCTTGATATTGTTCCCTGTCATTTCCTCAGTATGTTTGCCAATGTACGGAAAATCCTCACTGTATATTCCGCTTTCATATTCCAAATTTGGCAGCGAATCGCTAAATGACCTCCGTTGTTACAGATTGGAATGGGGGTAGTTGCCACCACTCTTGTTTCTGCCATCTCTGACAAAGCTTGAACCACGAATCCAGCATATTTAGAAGGATCATGGATTGGCTGGCCGCCATTTTGAAGTGAACAGTTGCTGTTATAGCTACGTTGCTCCACCTTCTACGCTTCGTCAACAGCATTCATCGGCCGTTTCGCAAACTAAAAACACAATAGGCCACGCAACAAATGCATGTGTGTGTCACTACTAACTCTGACTTCCAAATGTCCGTCATTATAATTGTTTTAGCTTAAATTTACCGGATATCATTCAAACCAATTATATTTGGTCCACTCTGTGCTAATCTCCATAATTAGCTCTCACCGACATCCTAGGGTAACGCTACATGTATAGCAAGCAAGCTACATGTTAATTATATGCAGGCACTCGATGAATATTTTTATCATAGGATGGTTAGTAGGTCGGGGCGTACTAACTGCCATCTGACATTAGTCCTTAAATGCCGTCGCCATTATACACACTACCTTGTGGCGCAAGTATCCGGGTGGCGGTTTTCGGCACACTTTTGAAGTATAAGAAGGACAGTGAGAAACGGGGTGCCTATCACCTTGCACTTCCATTGAAGCAATCATGACGTCAAATGGTTTAGATTTTTCTTATTTAAAATGTAATTTTAGATGTTATATTCGTAATTAAACGAATGTTGTAACCTTTTCCAATTGCCGATTACGGCGGCGCCTGTGTTTGTGTGTGGTATGAAATAGACGAATGTTTCAAAATGTTTTAATATCTAAACTTTACAATTTTATTGAAAGAAATTTGGTCAATATCAGATTAATGAAAAGAAAAAAAAATAAAAATTCAGATTCATTAAAGTCTGGCAATCCCCTATTCTGTGATCATATTATTGTTGTAGTGTATGTTAAAATACTGTTTTAAAAATATTTGTCAGTTTCACAAACCTGTATGCGACATACACAACTACCTACATACACGTACATACCTTTTATTATATATAATATTATTCTTATTATTCCAATTACTCGGCTTACGTGTCAGATACCCCGCACACAAACGATGAAAATTGATATTATTGGACAACTAAAAAATATTTTTACAGTTTTTAACGGGTCCGAACGACCGACTGTATCTGCGTTCTTGGAATACCGTTTCAAGTTTGCTGTATGCAAAAAAGGATTGATTTGAATACAATAGCGAGTGGTTTTTTTTTACATAATTTGGGTGATTTTTACAAATCATTTTAAAAAAAAACCACGAACACCCACTCTCTTCAAAGGCCTGTGCGCCCTTGCACATTTTTTTTTTCGGGCCCAAACTCGCGCAATTTATTTTAAGTCCAACCTTAGAAGATGCCAGGATTCGTTAAATCCATCGGATTAATGTTCATTACACTCTTTTTTAAACTCATTGTCCTACACTATTCTGCTCAAAAGCTCCTTTGGAGACGATTATTTTTCTGGGTTATTTGGATCTTCAAGTGTCATGTACACTCGCTCGTTTTACTACGCCTTTGCAATGACACATACACGGGTTCAGATCCTTGGTTCGGCACACATGCAAATGTTTCTTCTCTGCAACGATATATTCTCCAGTATTGATAACACAGGATATTGTTGCTGATAGAAATATGACCCTCAGAATCCATTGCCTAAAGCAGATATAGTTATAGAACTGAAGAGCGTCATTTTTAGAGAACATAAACCATCCATTGTCAGTAAAGCCAGGACTTCCCTTTTTCACTCTCGCTTCTTGACCCACACCATTTCTGATTGCGGTTTTTTAGGGTAACGTTATTGTAATTTCCTTTTTTTCAATGTGATTTTACCGTAATAGGCCCTATATCACACCTTCGTTTCCAATCGGGAAAGCCTTTACTTGTAATTTCACAAGAGAAGACAGCTCCCTGGAAAGACAAAATTGTTTGTAAATTGACTTCAGAGTGCGTTAAATCTCTCTCCGTTGTGTTATGTGCGGGCAGATATTGACCTGACTTACTGTCCCGCCATTTCATCTCAATCGCGGGAACTCCCTTTTCAGATGTACATCTCAGTGTTAGAATACTGTCCTCAAGAAGTGTAGTCGGCTGATTTGGAATGCTTGTGCAAATTGGATACATGTCATCTGGATAAAAATATACTTCTATATCAACGGCATCTTCAGCAATATAGTTAAAGCCGGAGATATCAAAAACTTTACAGAGATATTTACCCTGATCACGTTCAGATACATCTACCATTGTTACAAAATATACCACAGAGCCATCTGAAAATGACCTTAGGGCCAGAAATACGTTCAATCCTGCCGAAGAACGAATATCTTTATCACTCGTGATCTGCTCAGTTCGTTCTTTTAACACGCGGAAAATATGGACGTTGTGATTATTTTGCATGTTCCATACCTGACAACGAATTGCTAAAATTCCATCGACTGTTACTGTCTCGACAGGCGTTGTGACTGTGACTCGTGTTTCCGTCGTTTCTGCCCACACGGTAACGTTGAATTGAACATATCAATGCGAAAAACACCAACGCCGCCATTTTGTGAACACGGACGCTGTTTCTCAGGGCTTGCATGTGGTGCCCCGAAGATCTGCTACATGTATATATATCTCCCCTGGTGAATTTAACATTTGTGTTTTGTGTTATCCCCGCTCCAGAAATGCATTTGCTGAAAGTAAATGCTCACTGCATTTGCTCTTCAATGCCATAACAACAACAGATAATCAAACCAATGTACACGATTATGCACGCTTCATATTACATCGAAATTATCATTTGACGCCCTTTCCATACTGTATGCGATACCCATAGCCGACCTCGTTTTTCTAGACTATTATCATACATTATGTAGAAGGTATGGATTCTCTTTTAAAAATTATAAAAAGTTACGCAATGAGGTAAATATTGGTTAAGAGGGGGCGTGCTTCCAGAATATTCAACGACGTTCCATGGGAGTGCGGCAAAGAAATTCTACATTTTCGTCTTCACTTAAAGCCAGTACAGTGATTCATTCGAAAGTGTAAAAACCATTTGCATTTGCATGAACCTTAAAGTGAGGACAGTCATGAAATTTCATACGTATATTTTTCAACTGCAAAATCGACAGAAAAAGAATAATGTTCCGAGTCAAGACTGAATCTCCATTTAGTACGCGTTGTAGTCTGTCCGACGGAAAGAAATTACTAAAACATCCCATATTGCCTTATTAGGTTCCTTTGGGTCTTATAAATGTAGTATGTTACGATACCTATAACTGTGTAACAGACAAAATTCTGAAATTTTTATGCTGTTTTTATTCACTTTAAGCACAAAATCCTTAAAGCAATAATTGCCCATTTATCTGACACTCCCTTCATTTTTTTCCAGAACTTGATCCTTAGGTTTCTTTTTAATGACTTTAACTCGTCAAGCTTTATAGCTGTAATATATGATCAACATGAAGGATTTTTATCATTATGTCGAGTTTCCCGATCCTACTTAACATAAT
The DNA here is from genome assembly GCA_023653785.1 of Ophioderma brevispina. Classification (NCBI taxonomy): domain Eukaryota; kingdom Metazoa; phylum Echinodermata; class Ophiuroidea; order Amphilepidida; family Ophiodermatidae; genus Ophioderma; species Ophioderma brevispina. The sequence continues at coordinate 11,745 of JAMKCH010028328.1, forward strand.
TTACATGTAAAGTCGATTTTTCATCAATCCGTTTTTGCAATTTTCCTTGCTTTTGGGTCTTTGGATGAAATTGTTTTTTGTTTTTTTTTTTTAATGTTAAAGAAAAATTAAAAAAAAATATTTTTAAAAAAATAATCCATTATTTCTTTACAAAAATATTATAAATGTTAATAATTATCAAGCACTATTTTTGGTTTATTGCCATTGGTCTAATTCCATTTGTCTAATAGCCATTTGGTCTACTTCAATTGTCTACCCCCTATTTTCTACTTTGTCTAATACCCATTTAAGCTAAATCCAATTTTCTACCAACCAGAATGTCTATATCCATTTGTCTGATGCCCATCAAGTCATGCCCATTGTCTGCTACCATTTGGTCTAAATAAACACAACACCATTTGGTTGATTCCCATTTCGTCTTAATATCCATCTAGTCCTATTCCATTTGTCTAATATCCTATTTTGGTCTAATCCCAAGTGGGGGTCTAATAGCCATCTGGTTTAATATCTATCTGTTCTAATACCCATTTAGTCTAATACCCATTTGTCTAATGTCCATTTGGTCTAATATCCCTTGGTCTAATATCCACTTGGTCTAATGGCCCCTGGTCTAATATCTACTTGGTCTAATAATACCCATTGTCTAATATCCATTTTGGATGTTAAACCCAAACAATTGGATTCTTAAAATTGATTAATTAGACCAATGGACATTAGACCAATGGATATTAGACCGAAGGGCCATTATACCAAACAGGGATTAATACCAAATGAATATTAGACTAGCTGAATATTAGACCAAATGAATTTTAGACTGGGATGTTAGACCAGATGGATGTTAGACAGTGGAATTAGCCGCAAATGGATATTATACCAGATCGGTATTAGAGCTAAAGTGGTATTAACCAGATGGATATTAGATCAGTTGGATTGACCAAATGGAATATTAGCCCAGTTGGGTATTAGACCAAGTGGCAATAGAACCAATTTCGCTTATAGACGGATATGGTTTTTAGTACGAATGATTATTAGACTAAATGATTATTAGACTAAATGATTATTAGACTAAATGATTATTAGACTAAATGGTATAGACCCAATTTGAGTTAGACAAAAGACCATTAGACCAAGTTGGGAAGACCAAATGGCAATCACCCTATTTTCTATTAAAAAAAAGGTGGAGAGTCAACTCCTCATAAGGGTTGTTCTTAAATGTTGCATGAATATTGTGTAAATATGCACTGCCAAGGACGGCTAAATCATAGTACTCAACGTACAGGGTCGACAAGAAATGCGAAATTTGGATATCCATAGTTTAAACACCACTCAGAAATTTTTGACAAAAAATTGTTTTGCATATCAATGCACTTGACATCAGCCTTCGCCGAAGATTGCTGCAGAATAGATCAGCTACGCATTTATAAAATCAACCCTTATAAAAGTGAAAGATCCAAAATTAGCTATATTTTTTTGGCTTCAATCAAAAGACGACTATTTTGGCGAAACAATCAGTCTCTTACATACGCATGATAATACACGTTTATTTTTTGACTGCGCTTTATTTTGCTATCCGATTGCTTGTTATGGTGTGCCAGATGTTAGTAGGGTCAGCTGCCATCGCTCATGAGCCACAATCGGTCATTTATTCAATTTAATATCTTATTTTGCTCTTTCTTTGGAGGTAGCCGCATATCAACAAGTATTATTACCGTTTCCTGGTAAGATTCGGTATACTACGCATTTCAAGCTGTCCTTAAAAGGCGGTGTTTGTATGGCAACACGTAAGCATTACCCATACACCGTAATCTAACGTAACCAACACTAACCATAAAAACTCTAACATACGGTCGCCTAAAAAAAGACACTAATCCTGGCACTATGCTAACCAAATTCCAATTTCGGTACATAGGCATTAAAATGCGGGTCACCTCTTTTTTACAACACTCGCCCGTCTTAAGAAAAAATCTTTTTTCAAGCTTAGTCGTTTAGCAGGGACTTTCACAATATAAGAAAAAGAAGAAACAAAGCATGAAAACAAACAAACAAACGAAAAACAAACAAAAAACAAAACACCTCGGCTATAATGATTCCACCTATCGTGTCACTGTATAAATTTTGGGCAGCGTCGATTAGTTATTTAGTTTTATTTTCATTGTAAACCTGGGAATCATTCAACGAAAGCATTGCTCTCACATGGTGCCAGCGGCATCATAGAATTCAATACGGAAATGGTAAAAGTTTAGATTACAACACTATTGACGTAAGAATGATAATCAAGCACTTTTAAGTACACATCCTTGGATCTTAATCGGAATCTGTTATCATATTGAAGTTGAGTTTTACCCAACACCCAACGAATTATTTCAAGAAGTGATACATATTACTTACTAATGATGTGTTAAATGCAAAAATACCATTTAAATGTAGCTCAATATACAATATCCTAATCATTGTTAAAACAATTGTCCTTAATTAAAAGTAAATTAAAGTAAATAAAATTAAATTACAAGTGTTCCAATCACATATGTTCTAGGACTAATCCTCATGCCTGATCACAATCCCAAATCTTATGCAATCGCATTTGATACTCTTTTTTGATGAACCCAACTTTGTTATCAAACACCCTGAACTGAATCATTGCCTTTTTATTATCAGCAAGCGACATGTTCCTTAATGTCTAACAATTTGATTACAATCTTCATTTGGAAGACTTTCACATAGAAGTCAAACACCGAATATTCAAATAAGGTTTGCCATTAATTCGGTCAATCGCACTGCACACATCATAAAGCGCATGACATAAACAATTTTAATACCTCATTTGGCATATTGGAACTATTTTGAAACATTAACCAAATTTGTCAAATGAGTTACAGTTTTACCGATTAATGTTTAAACCCTTCAAGCTCATTGTTTTGTAATATTCATCAAAAGCTTCATTTTGGTAAAGAATCTTGTTTTCTGATTTTGGATCTTCAAGCGTCATGTATACTCGCTCACTTGGCGTCTCTGTAATGACACATAAACTGGTTCACTGCCTGGTTGGATGAATTTTGTATTGTTTTCTCTTCTGGACACTTCGTCTATTTGTTGAGATTTATAGTACATATTATTGTCGATGTAAGAAATATGATGCATAAAATGCTCGTGACACCGTTGCTAAGTTAAGTTGACACTGAAGTGGGTGTTTTTTGGGAAGACTCAGTATCCAATTTCTGGTTGTACCCAGACTGGTAGCTCGTCTTCTTCAAGAGATTTGTCATCTGCGACTGCAGTTGGTGTAATATCATAATATCTACGTTTAATGGATCAACGGGACAATTTTTACATGTTCTTTCCATCGGAAAACCACGACTGGTGATATGCAAAGAACATAGCATCCATGAAGGGGATAAACTGTTTGTATGTGACTCAGAGATCACTAAACTCCTCAGTTGTATTATTGGATTGGAAGAGGTAACGTATGAACACTTATGTTTACCATGTCATCGTCAATTCGTGGGAACTCCTTTTCAAAGGCACATTTCATGTTAGCGTAATTACCCCCGAGAAGATTTTTTGCTCCTTTGGAAATACTCGTACAAACTGGGATCGGTGTTTCCTGTAAGACTATATTTGTACACAATTGTTGTCATCAGCAATATCTGTATAGCTTAATCCAGAGAAATCAAACACTTTGCACACATATGCACCCCGGTCATGAAGAGATACGGCTACCATCGTCACAAAATACACAATCGATCCATCTGGCAATGATCTTATTGCCAAATATACATTCTGACCAAAAGAAGGTCGTATTAATTCTCCAGTCGTGATCTGCTCAGTACCTCTCTCCAATACTCGATAAATGTTAACTGTATAATCCTTCTTCATGTTCCATACCTGACAGCTAACTCCTAGAATTCCTCCAACCGTTACTGGATTTACAGCAGTCGAAATTGTTACCCGTGTCTCTGCCATTTCTGAGCGAGTTGGCAAGGTTGAAAGTGCATACAGAAAGACGACTATAACACTTGCCGCCATTTTGTGCCAATCAATGTGTACGAAGAGGCACGCACTGTAGAAAGATTCGTTGTTTGTTGTTTTGTTAATTATTGCTATCAGTATCCACTAGCATTCGCAGATTGATATCTTCCAAGCACCCATCTTTTAGCGTTATTAGGTATTGTTCAAAATTTACCAATACATCTGTAACTAATATAGATGTTCACGAATAATACCAGGACAGCAATCGCACTAGAACGCCGAGTCGTGTAGAATGCAAGACGAATTAGCCGACGTCCTAGACTAATTATCATATATTATGTGGAAAGGTTGTGATGCATATCATTATTGTTCATAAGAGATGCACATCATGATCGAAAGATGGCGTGCTTCTTTTAAAAGAGTGCACCGCTTCTGCATAGCTGCAAGTCACATACAACTGCATGAGATTTGAAACTTGTCGGTATATCTCGCTTTTAATGCTTAACAAACAATAATGCTCAAACAATACTGCTTTAATAGTTATAGTTTAATAATAATGTTTTAATAGTAATAGTTTTATGATGCTATAATATTACAGAAAAGAATTCAAAATAAACGCATTTACTTCTCATCTATATGATGGCGTGTGTGTGGCTGTGTGAATGTGTGCGTGTGTATTTTGTGTGCGCGTACGCACGTGTGTATATTTGTTTGTTTTTGAAATTGAAGACTGAAATATCTTCCACCCTATAGTTGGGCATCTACGGGGTCTAAACATTTCAAAACATCCTTTCTGGGTCCTAAAACACATTTCGTAATGTGAGTGCATCAAAGTCGTATCTACATTTTCATGATTTTACAGGAGAAGCATTTTTGTGCTTCATTCTTTTGTGGCTTTTCAAATGGAAATAATTCTTACACACGATAAAAATGTATTTTTTTAATATCTTATAAATATTTCATTTCCCACTTAAGTCGACTAATTAAGAAGTAATTGGCTAATTAAAATGGTGTAACTACACACATGATTTCGCGTGTCGTGATACAAAGTCGTATCTACCAGTTACGACTTTGTTGCACGACACGGGAAATTCAATTTTGAGTGCAACAAAGTCGTATCTACACCTACTTAGGCCTAATTAGCTTAATAACTGCAATAAATTGAGCGTTATACTTGAAATATATGTTAATTTATGCGTATTCATTTACTTTTGTAAATTAATTAAGTGCTGGGCGTAATATTGAGTGGAAAAAGGTCGTAACTACATTTTTGGATATGTTTTTAAGGTTTTTGTGCCAACATTAGCATAAGTTAGCATAAATTTGGCAAAAAATGAAATTGCTCGTTTCACAAAATATTTTGGGAGATTTTTTACTTATACACCTTTTTAAAAAACATCGCTTTACAATAAATAAAATGTCGTTGTTGTACTCAACAGAAATTCAATTTTGAGTACAACAAAGTCGTATCTACACCTAAATAGGCCTTAATAACTCTGCAATAAATTGAGACCGTCACCTGAAATGTATATCAAATTAAGCGTAATGATCTACTTTTTCATATTATATAAACAACTCAATTTCGCCAAAAATGTCAGTTACGACTTTGTTGCACTCACATGACGATTTGGGATGTTTATAAACACACACATGTCTACACTCTGGGGATATTCATAGTGGGGGTCCAAAATGCCCGCCGAAAAGAATAAAATTAAAGACAAGGGCTTATATTGGATAATAACAAGAGAGGAAAGAAAAATCATGAAATACCATTCTAGGGTTATTATAAACTGTTTATGAAGCATATTTGTATTGTTACCATGCTTCAGATCCAAGATGGCGTTCAAAGTGGCCCCACATTGATGATATTAAAAATAGATGTATTTTAGAAATAAATATTAATAAGAAAAAATAGAGAGGAAACCGTTCTATGACTGTTAAAATGTAATCTCCAGCATGTTTGTATTGTTACCATGCTTCAGACCTATTGCTGCAATGCTTCAGATCCAAGATGGCGTCCAAAATGGACGCGGACCGCCTTTATATTCGAAAAAGCATGGGAATAAGCATGGTAATCCTACATAAACGGAATAAATAGATAATGTTATTACACCTCATGAATATTCATGAACAAAATCATGCTATTTCATTGGCTACTAACACGGGTTTACATCGGGAAATAGGGCACACTATTTTCCCTTGGTACTGGCTACGGGAATATCACCCGGGTTCGGGGTGATAGGCGCTTAGCTACCTCGGGAAAATAGTGTGCCATATTTCCCTCTACCATGTAGTATACATGTAGTATACTACTACTAAAATCGTGAAAAATACTGCAAGTAAACTTGCGTCATCCCCTGGCACGATGGCAGTCTGGAACATGACCTCGGATGACCTTTCTCGTTTATCCATGACCCTTGATATCATCCACATATGAAGGAACCCCTATTGCACCTTAACACCAAGTCTGGTTAAAATCGGTATTAAACTTTTTGAAGGAGACGTGAAAAACGAAAACCTAACCAAAACCTAACTAAACTGGAACTGGTACATGACCTCAGATGACCTTTGTCCATGACCTTTGACATTCACTCACATATGAAGGAACCCCTATTGCACCTTAACCCCAAGTCTGGTTTAAATCGGACTAAACTTTTAGAAGGAGACGTGAAAAACGAAGAAACTGGAACACACACAAAATACGGACATTCGCGCTATCGCAATATCCCCTAGTGCTTTTCAAGCCAGGAGGATAAAAAGGATACAACGAAGAGTTTGATTTCTGTAAAAATACACTCTAGGGTACTAGGTAAGCTGAGATTCGAAAAGTGTACGAGCATTTCCATGTCTGTCTTAATACATGGATACATATAAATTGGTATCCTTAATTGATATCTCTGATCATAGCTCTGTTGGAACAAAATTTCCTTCTGCGTGGGAACGTCTAATATAATAGATTGACAAATGCTGAATGGTGAATACATGTTTTAATGAAGTAAACATCGGTATGTGTTTTAGTTTGTTTCTCCTTCATGATTACATACAACGATCTTTAATGTTACGTTTAAATGAAAAATGATTTGATGAGTACTTAAATGCTGCTATTATTTGAAAACAATTGGAAATGGTTTGCGTGAACCAAATGACAAGTTTAAATATATACAAATACCTATGAATGGCTCATTCATATACGTCATACTAAAATCGAATTTCTTAAACCATTTTAAACTCATTCTTGTTTACAATATTAACCTTCTTTTGAGAGAAAAGACCTGTTTCTGGATATTGTGCTTTCAAAGTGTCATGACTACTTGGTCGCTATCATTAGATCTTGTGAATGGAACAGTCTTGTTGTTACTATCGACTTCGATTGGTTTCATCAACCTATAAAACTTTCGCGTTGACACGCACACACTACAACCGTTGCCAATCGTGTTAGATCGTCTCACATAACACTGCCAGCAAATTCTTTGAGGTGTTAAGAGTAACCTTCAAAAGTATTTTAAAGACAATTAATAGTTAAGGTTTTCTTCCAGACAAGAACGTCTTCACGATTTTTCTTAATTTGCAAAGATTTTCTAATGAGGTTGAAATTTATCTACAAGATAGGTGAAGATTAGCAAATCCTCTATGTGTAATTAGTACAACAATATGTTTCAAGTCATCTCCTCTGAGATATAAAGAGAAATATAATTATTACGTTACTATGGTAGGAAAGCACATTACACCTTTTTCAAACTCATTGTCCTGCAATATTCGTCAAAAGCTTCTCTTGGAAGAAGAATCTTGTTTTCAGGATTATTGGGATCTTCAAGCGTCATGTACACTCGCTCGTTTGTATTGCGTCTTTGTAGTGACACATAGACTGGTTCAGTGGTTTGATTGGCTGAAACTATTGCCGATTCTTCTCGAATATGTGTGGATATCACATGGTTTTTGTAACAAAGAATAATCGTTGATGTAAGAAATAGGACAGTGAGAATACTGGTGACTACATTGACTATAGACAAGTAGAAGTGAAGTCGATCATCTGAAGACGAGCATGTACGATCACAATTCTTTGTAACACTTGGATATTCTTTTTCTTGGGATTCTTGCATCTCGCCATTTCTGCCAGGTGTTTTTTGAGTTATGGCATTATCATTTCCTTTCAAGGAGTGTGATGTTACCGTCAAAGGGCCAATAGAGCATGTCCGTTTCCAGTCAGGAAAGCCATTGCTTGTGACTTCACAATAGAATATAACACCGTGCAGTGATATATCTGTAGATAGTGTGACTTGTGAATGCACTAAATTTCCCTCTGTTACGTTATGTGCAACGAGATACTGGTCAAAGTTACTGTTACGCCATTGCAATTTCACCATTGGAAATCCTTTTTCGGACGTGCATTTGAGTGTAAGGGTTTCGTGTACATATAACGAAACTGGTTGAGGCGGGATACTGGTACATATTGGATATAGTGCATCTGGAAATCTATACACTTTTAATATACTCGAACCTTCCGCAATATCAATGTAACTTGTTTCGTGGATGGTTAATACCTTGCAAGAATATTTTCCTTGATCGTCCAGATTAATGTCCATCATAGTTACAAAATATATCTTCGAACCATCTGGAAAGGATCTTATAGCAAGAAATACACGGTGTACTACAGAAGAACGAATGTAGCTGTCCCCCGATGATATTGATGTTATTTCTTCACTGCGTCCATTTGATGTATGGAACATTTTCAAGGTGTAATCCTCTCGCATATTCCATATTTGACAACGAATCGCTGATATTCCCCCAACGATTACTGGATTAATAACAGTCGTTACTTCTACTCTTGTTTCCGCCGTCTTGGACAAAGAAGGGAATGACAAGACAGATAATAACATGACCATGATGACTGCTACCTCCATTTTGATACGTAGTACGCACAATATCGGATCGGGCACTACACGGTATACTCGTAGCTCCGCCTGTTTTGCTTGCCATATACAGATGAATATAGCTTTCTTTGTCTTCTACATTCGCGATAATCTGTGGCATATAGTGCAAAATAAATTCTTGTTTTCCACAATTTTCATCAGTCAGTTGTGCTTTTCTCACGAACAACAGCACCAGCGTGCATTTTAGCGTTATGTGTATGAGAGCATAGAGTAGAGAATAGAAATCACCGACATCCTAGGATAATTAGCATAATATTAATGGGATCTACTCGATTGCATATTTTATCATAATATTAGTTGTCTGGTCGATAGGTGGCGCAGTAGTACGTACTGCATCAGACGATGGCGGCCAAGCCTCTTTCAATATAGCAACTCATAAACTAATCAAAATAGATTACGGCAATAACCCACATAACACCTCGTTCTCGTCCATTGTTCATACAACAAAATCATAAATAACCCTTACAGTGGAGTTGATTCTTCAGCTCCAACGGTCCTGGAGTGAGAAAATATTCCTTGACAACATATTTAAAAAAAACAGTGTTTTTTTTGTCAAGAATTCGCTTTTACGTGTTAAACCAAATGGCGATGTCTAAAATTGGTATTTCTTAGCCGCTCTCTGTGTTCTGTGTTTATCAAATACAAACACAGTAAAAGCGTTTAATTTATAATAAATGTAATTGATGTAAAATCACTTGGAGAAAATGAGGTCCGGTTATTTAAAAGTTGGGGTTTTCGGTCGAAAAATGTAATATCTTATTAAAAAAACAATGTTTAAAAACGCTTTTGCGGACAAATTTAATAAATACTTGAATTTTTTTATTTTTGACTGACACTGACACCTCGATCAGAAATTGATTTGATCAGTACTACTTAGTTATTCGGTGTTTTGGATCAGATCGCCTTAAATGGCACAAATGAGGATGCTACTTCTTTTGCTATTTCCACAATAATAATGTTTAAACAAAGACCACCTGTTTGATTTCTGTATCAGCTTATTTGTGCGATTGTAGATACATCAATGTTGCTATTGGGGCATTTTTCGTTAAAGGAGAACCCGTACAAAAATAACATTTTACAAATGAGGCCATAAAGTAAAGTAAACTTGAAATGAAAATATATGATCTGACCATGCGCTAATGAAAACACGCGCCTGTGTACCGCAACGTGTTAGTAGAGCGCCGTGACACACGCCATAGTAGTCCACTCAATCTACGGTATGACCTGGACAAAATTGCTACAGAAGGTTTTCTTGCTGTAGCTTGTTGTACAAACCCTCCCGAACAACATATCAGAAAGGTAGAAAAAAGGAAGCATGGCAAGACATGCTAATTTGCATAAAGCCTATGTGCCATTTTTGCCTTTTTGGTTATTATACAATATATTAAAAGGGACGACCCAATTTAAGTAAATAAAGTTTTCATCTTGATAGAATGGTCTAAACCCCATGTGCAGAGTTTTGCACTGATATTTCAACCCGTTTTCATGTGAGAGCTAAAAACATGACTTTTTAGCCTATATATGCGTAAAATTACTATCCGTCGACCAAATTGGGGGGTACATTTTCGCTCATAACTTCCAAACCAAATATCCTTTAGCCCTAAGATTTTACAGGGTAAATGAGAAAAAAATAGTAGCTTTCTTCAAATACTAAAATGTTGACCACTTCCGGTAAAATCTTGGAGTATGGGGGCGATGCTATTAGCGATCAGGCCACGGCCCTTTAACTCTTGAGTCTTTCTTGCTGTCCAACATAGGACCCGAGGTAATTGAGGTCTAACCTTTTTGAGTTGGGTACCGTGTGTAGTGCAGATAGGTTGATGATTCTCTTCTTCATTGACAGTCATGTATTCCATACCGTCTCTTTGGCATTTAGATGTAGGCTGGCTTTATCTGCAGCATTCTCAAATGATGCTTTGTAGTAGATTTTGTGCAGCACATATCACATCCCCTGTTAGAGCTGTGTAGTCAAGGTCTGTGAGATGCTGACTTTGGTGACGTCTATAATGCTTGACCGCCTTTTTATGCTGCTGTCCTACCTATTACCCAGGCTATTACCAAATGACCCCCTTTTTAAAATGTTCACATAATCAATGACCCAATTTTCTTCTTTCCTACTATCCACTTTAATCATAAGTTTGCATAAAATTATCCACTTTTGTAAATAATTTGAACACCCAAATTAAAATTTTTCGCAGCCTACGTGCACATTTTTAACAACTTTATAATTTCATGGCAATTTGAACTCTGGAAATAGAGGCACTTCCTATTTTAACTTCAGGTTTTAACATCATTGGCCCCCCTTCTTAAAGTTTCACACTGGATGACCCCGTTTTTATTCAGCTTGTGTACCGAATGACACCGTATTTTTGGGTACATTTTATCTGAAAGGACCCGGGAAAGGACCCTATTTTACACCTGGCCGAGGCACATATACCCATCACTTCACATAGGGAGTGCCTCCCCCGGCACCAGTTGACCCAATGTGTTTGAATAAATACTCTCTGATAATTTTGCTAAATAAAGATCTCCCCCATCCCGATTGCAGTCTGACAAATCATCTAAAATGCAAAATTAATTTTGGCGGGAAAATTGCGGCCATATTGAATAATGACCATCACTTTCCACTTTTAATATATCAATTACAAGTGCTACACACCTTGCAGGCACAGCCATGCAAAACATGTTCAAATACTAACAGAAAACTGGAAAATCTCCCTAACCATGCATTTATGAGCTATATACCTTTGTCGGAATATAGGCGTATACGTCCACGTAAGATAAATGCAAATTAGCGTGTCTTGCCATGCTTCCCTTTTTCTACCTTTTTGATATGTTGTTTGGGAGATCTGTTACTGCTAGTTACAGCAAGAAAACCTTCTGTAGCAATTTTGTCCAGGTGTACCTAGTATTTTTCATAGATTGAGTGGACTATAGGAGATAAACGTTATGAAAGTTGTGACCTTTAGATTTAAGGTTTATGCGGGTGCAGATGCATAAGAGACATTATGCCTAACTTTACACATCTTGCTTCTTGCGTGGAAAGTTAGGCATTATGTCTCTTATGCATCTGCACCCGCATAAACTTGAAATCTAAAGGTCGTAATTGTCACGTCACTTGTGAGGGTGTGTGACGCTACTGTACCAACCATATCCAATAATGCGTTATAGCGAGAGTTTTAAATAGCGCATTCTCAGATCAGATGTTTTAATCTATTTTTATGGTTAATATAGTTCCGTTTTTCCCCATGTAACTACTCAACATATGCTCAATAATAGTTACGACCTTTAGATTTCAGGTTTATGCGGGTGCAGATGCATAGGAGACATAATGCCTAACGCAAGAAACAAGATGTGGAAAGTTAGGCATTATTTCTGTTATGCATGTGCACCCGCATAAACCTGAAATCTAAAGGTCGTAAATGTTAGAGCATATCGTGACGTCATTTACTCACAAATGTATTTCGGAGAATATGAAAGTCGTGAATTGTATTGCCAGCGAATGGTGTCAAATTTGCCTGGAAATTGTCATTGTCTTTCTCACAAGTATCTGCAAATAGTATATGGCAATTGGTTAGTGATTTGATTGTGATACTTTGTCAGGAAAGAAAGCCTGATCCACGCACGGGAGGGTGCGCATAATGTTAAGTAAAACTTAGCCCGACATGTGAAAATACAGCTCTCAGAACCAAGAATTGTGTCAATCATAATATCAAAACCAAGAAAAAAATATTGACACTTAATTTTACTCCACATCATTTCAATTTAGTGTTTTTAAGAGGATGATTTGGTATATTTACATCACATTCGAAATTTAAAAAAAAAATAGAAAATTGAGGGCGTTTCTGTTAAAAACACGGACCATTGCTTTAATCAGCAGACCCGTACGAGGGGGGGGGGTACGGTGGCATCCCCCAAATTCCACAAAGAAGGTCCACTTTTTGCTCTATTTTTATATAATGGTCCAAAATATAGAGAGATAATTTGACAAGAAAGTCCACTTGGAGGTGATGAAAAGTCAAAAAGTCCAAAAAGGCTACTTTTTTTCACAGTCCCGCACCCCTTCTAAATAAATCCTGCGTACGGCACTGTTAATCACACCTTTCTGTACATCTTTTCTAAACCCTAGCTTTACACCAACACAGGGTGGTTTTGTTTAAAGCACGATCGTGAATTTGGCTTTTAGAACTTTACTCGCCATAAGTAGTTTTGAATTTGCAAGTGCTTTGAATTACATTAATAAATTTGTCAGTGATATATATAAGACCATAGAACGAAACCAGTACAACTACATTTAAAACTCTAAAAAATCTATAGTTTAGACACTGGTTGATATAGACATTATACAGGTATTGAAAAATGCAAATTTGAACACTCTGTGCTAAATGTTTTGAGTTTACACGCTCTTCACGCTTAATGGTCTATAGAACTTTTCGAAGTCTTCTTTAGGCAAAATTATTTTACTTTCTGGATTGTTTGGATCTTCAAGTGTCATATACATCATTTCGTTTTCGGTACGTCTCTGTAGTGACACATAGACCGGGTCTGCAACTTGTTGACAAGAAATGTTTCTTTGTACTTCGTTGACCTCATGAGATATTTTGCAATATTTACAGCACATTACGATAGTAGTCGCCAGAAATGCCATGCATAACATGCTTGTTCCAATGGTGGATATAATCAAATAAAAGATAGTGTTTTCAGAAGAACACCCATTGTCACAGTCGTCAAACTTAAGTGTAACCTTTTTGTCCCTTGAATCCTTATTTGTGATCGCCGTTGGTGATACTTCTCTGCCTTCTGCAACAGTCTTCCTCAATATCGTTATTGGACCAATGTAACATTTCCGTTCCCTATCTGGAAATCCTCTGCTAGAAAGTTGACATGAACATACAGAGCCTTCAAGAGCCTTTTGCGTAATCAAGGTAATTTCAGATGAAACTGTTTCTAGACTACTTGTATTGCGAACTTTGATATCGATAGTATCTGGTTTATTGCAAGTCCATTTCAATTCCACAATAGGGAAAGCTTTCTCTGACGTACAAGTAAGCACGAGTTTATTATTTTCATACAGTGTTATTGGTTGATTTGGAACGCTGTGACACATTGGATACAAATCATTTGGAAAAGAATATATTTCTATCTTTGTTGAATCCTCTGCAATATCAATAAAAGATCCCTCTTGAATTGTAAAGACTTTGCATAAATACCTGCCTTCATCATTTTGAGATGCATCCAATATGGTCCAGAAATATATATGGCTTCCATCTGAAAGCGTTCTTACAGCTAGATATAAACGCTTCGATTTGACATATAGGTCTCCTGTTGTAATTCTTTCTGTGCCGCCATCGTGCAGTCGAAGCATATTAACCGTATAGTCATCTTGCATATTCCATATCTGACAGCGAACTGCTATAAGACCACCCTTTGTAACTGGATGCACCACGGATGTTACTCGTACTCTAGTGTCCGTCGAATCTGACGGTGAATTTAGCAATACAAGTGAACCAAATAATGCAACTAACACTAACCTTGCACGCACCATATTAACACAAATGGTGTTCGAATATGGCGACCCACCTTATGCGCAGTACTCAATAAATTTGCTTAAGCGTTGCGTTTTAAAATGAACGTTGTGCACAAATTATTGGTCATCAAACATTCTTTGTCTTCCAGTCTTTGATTCACTTAGGTAAGGTATACGATTAGACGAGCAGTTTTTATTACGCTTCCTTCACGCTCTTTACGTCAATAGTATTACGTGCATAATGAGGCATCTATTCTGTAATGGTGAATGAATACGCTGCTGCACCGACGTCCTAGACTTATTATCATAATTTAAAATGTTGGTTTGGCTTCATGAATATGAATTCATTTTCATAAATAATACATCTAGCTCTTAGGTGGCGTGCTTCATCATAGTCAGACACTGTCAGACGGTGTGCGACATAATTTCTAGATGCAGAGATTTTTCGGGTTAAATTACACGAATATCTACGGCAAATAACCGACCTTTCAATAACAATTCCACCAACTCAAACAAGAGAGCATAAAACAAAACGATGATAGCGCGCGGGTACCTGTATCACCATTGGTGGTTGGTAACGATTTGTTTGGTGCACATTTCGCTATAGTCAGAGCCAGAATAAGTCGAATCGGTATTGTAGTCCCGATTGTAGTTTGTAAGATTCCTTCCCTTTGACTATTGTTCTATACAAAAATGAATTGACAAATATTTTTTGGCTATATTATTGGAGAAATTATCAATTTAAAGCAATAACAGCACTTTTTTTTGAAGAGCGACCCCAATTTTTGAAAAATATTTTGAGACTTTTGCAGAGTTCCATTGGTAATTGCCTAGTAAACTACATCCTGTGAATGACTGAGCTCAAAATAACTAATATCGAAGATCTCCGATAATAATTCAACGGCTGCTGGAAACGTCCTTTCAATATGAAATAGCCGGTAAATTGCGCCATGTACTTGTCTCCGCTCTTCCATTAGTTGTTCCGTCGGTTCAGGAGGGTTAAGTTAGAGGCCATTTTCGTGAGGTGCCACTATTAATTATCATGAACGGACATAAAATTGGCGTTTCCAGCTCCTCCGTCAAATTGCAATCGGGATCCCGATTCTAATTACACAATCTTTTCTTTTATGACAAATACGTATTTTGAGCATTGTCGTTCGCAGGTATAGTTTAATAGACAAACACCAACACAACAGTGCAACAATCTCCAATTTTGAAAATTGGGGGCGCTCTTCAAAAATGTGCCATTATTGCTTTAATAATGATGATTAAAATTATAATCTTGCTAGGTCCAAGGACAAGTGTCCAAAAAGTGGCAACCTCCCCATAATACATTGCATATTTCTAATACCGATTGGGCTTATTAAACTGGGATTTACGCCCTTTACGTCAGGACAAACACACGCCGTGATTGACTTGCAGGCCGATCTGATTGCCTTGACGTTGCTCGTAATACGTTGCTCGTAATACGTTGCTCGTAATAAACGTTGAGATTAATCCGTCTCCTATTATTGTTATTTCTATTTTACACTGTAAAAATACCCGTTTTCTGTAAATGTCAATTTACAACACAAAATATGAAAACACAATTTGTCTGCAGTATGTGCGAGTCTGTATAATTACAGCTATTTCTAAGAAAGTTTACTTACGGAGCCCCGGAAGTTACCTTTTTTTCACAAGTGACTTTTTATGCAAGATATGCATATAATAATATTTTAGTGATTACCTTTGTTGACATGTAATTTTTTTATGTAATTTTTTCAAGTGACTTTTTTTGTACCTGTAAGTTTAAAATGTGATATGCTAACGCTGGACTAAGGCTAGACTGGCAGAAATACATGACTCTTGCCTAGAGGATCATATTTGCAATTTTTAAATTAATTTCCTATAAAGTATCAAATAAACTGTAATGCTTTCAGAAATCCCAGGCCAAGTCATGGTAAAAGTCTCGGAAGGTTATTATAGTATATTCTTCGAAAACCGATCTTTTATGCTGGGATGGGCGGGGGTGATCGGACAAAATGATGATGTACCATTATCTCTCGTTTATTAAAGTCGATAGCTGCTCTGTGACAGTAAGTTTATTTGTATATCTGTACATTATGTTCACATCAATGTGACCATGTTCTTGTATCACACAGCAGCTATCTAATCGTTCTTATTTCCGCGAGTTATCATGGTTATTGAGATAAGCGGATACAGACGAGTATCGTGGTATTAGTCCATTGATAGCATGCTAAATAACCACCCTTGATTTCGGCAATGTGAATTGAAACGTAAAGAGAAATTAATCTCCTTTCCTTGT
This sequence comes from Ophioderma brevispina, assembly GCA_023653785.1. Classification (NCBI taxonomy): domain Eukaryota; kingdom Metazoa; phylum Echinodermata; class Ophiuroidea; order Amphilepidida; family Ophiodermatidae; genus Ophioderma; species Ophioderma brevispina. The sequence goes on from JAMKCH010028328.1 coordinate 28,474, forward strand.
TTTGTGTGAGCTCCATAGACTTACTACGCTCCATTCATTTCTGTTTCGACTGAGAACCTCCTGTCTTGACCAGTGGAACGATCTGGTCACGTGTTTGGAAGATCGCTTTTGGATGAATCTACTATAATGTTTCTTTCTGCAAAGAAACGGAATTGAAAAGGCTTACTGTATTTTGCGAAACGACACGAAACGCCCATTAGATTACACGCTTTATTCCGTTATGCAAGTTATGTATGCATGACGGGATAAAGCGTGTAAACCACTGGGCGTTTCGTTTCGTTTCGCAAAATACAGTAAGACAATTGAAAACGCAGGGCATTGCGTGCTTTTTATCATCTTTAGGTCCCACGTATAGGTGTCATTGTCATTAAGGCACATTTGCTATTAATATTTAAGTGTCTTTTAGAAATAGTGTTTAGAGTATCAAAACCATGGTAAAAGAACCACAAATGACATTATAATACAAGTCATAAGAAAGTATTACATGTAAAATATTACATAGAAAAATCTTACATAAAAAGTCTTAATGAAAAAGATTACTAACACACAGGTTTAGAGCATCAGCCCAGAAGGTTTTGGTTAGACGAACGAGATACCAATATCTGAACACGGGAAAATTCAGAGAAAAATATAACTTTTGCAAATATGAAAGTCTGCCGGGGACCCGTTGTTGCTTTTTTTTTTTTTTTTTTTTTTACGGAGCCCCGGAAGTTACCTTTTTTCACAAGTGACTTTTTATGCAAGATATGCATATAATAATATTTTAGTGATTACCTTTGTTGACATGTAATTTTTTATGTAATTTTTTCAAGTGACTTTTTTTGTACCTGTAAGTTTAAAATGTGATATGCTAACGCTGGACTAAGGCTAGACTGGCAGAAATACAAGACTCTTGCCTAGAGGATCATATTTGCAATTTTTAAATTAATTTCCTATAAAGTATCAAATAAACTGTAATGCTTTCAGAAATCCCAGGCCAAGTCATGGTAAAAGTCTCGGAAGGTTATTAATGTTTCTTTCTGCAAAGAAACGGAATTGAAAAGGCTTACTGTATTTTGCGAAACGAAACGAAACGCCCATTAGATTACACGATTTATTCCGTTATGCACATTATGTATGCATGACGGAATAAAGCGTGTAAACCAATGGGCGTTTCGTTTCGTTTCGCAAAATACAGTAAGCCAATTGAAAACGCAGGGTATTGTGTTCTTTTTAGCATCTTTAGGTCCCACGTAGAGGAGTCATTGTCATTAAAGCACATTTGCTGTTAATATTTAAGCGTCTTTTAGGAATAGTGTTTAGAGTATCAAAACCATGGTAAAAGAACCGCAAATGACATTATAAACAAGTCATAAGAAAGTATTACATGTTTTTTTTATAGAAAAATCTTACATAAAAAGTCTTAATGAAAAAGATTACTAACACACAGGTTTCTTCCTGGACTCCGTCTTTATTTGATGTTTAAAGTAAAAGTAGGTCTTCTTCACATATGCTTGTCATAATATGTGAAAAAGATCATCTGACTGAAATATCTGGCAAATTTTTTTTTATATATTTCAAGATTGATTAAAAATGTGCAAAACATTTACAATTTCTGGTGAATATCTGTTTATTTTTTTAAGTTTCAAATGGCATCATAAGAATGTATATTTCACAAATCGCTATCATACAAGGTTGTGTACGGTAATATTCCTAAACTTTTCCTGGAAGAAGTATTTTGTTTTCTTGATTGTTAGGATTATTTGACCTATTTCTGACAAGGAAGGTAACGTTGAAGTTTATAAAGCAAGGTCAGGACCTCTGCTACCGCCTTTGTGTGAAAAAATGATATATACAAAGATACTTTACGCTAAAATGATTCAATATCCCTATAAAGCACTTGCTCCATGTGCTATTTTAATGTACATCCTAATACAAATCTCGATTTTGAACACACATGTCTACTCGCCGCATCAGGACTGAAATTACACACAACACGCCTACTGATATGGTGCAAAAAACACCATAAGTGATTTCCTTTACCATATTAAAATGAAATTCATCAAAAATCAGGCCTCTTTTTGAATAAGAACGCATGTGATAATAAGCTATATAATTGGTAGAAGTAAATATCTTCTTATAAGGCGAAAATATGCCAACTATGATGAAGATGAGACTCCGTGTTCGTACGAATTTTAACCAAGGTAGGCGAATTCGAAAACAATGTATGCGTAACTATATACATGTACAATCGTGAGCAGACAATAAAATAACAATCACCTACATTATCCGGGTTACTCGTGATTTTCTATCAAAGGCTTAGTCAACTTTGATTGAAATGACCTATGATATAATTTACCCAAATTATGAAGCTGATAGTTATGCAGAAAATGAACAGAAATCACTGATAGTGATATGCCGATAATTAGATTAATTAAATAATGAAGGGACGTGTGGGTAGAGTACAGTAATTAAAATGTATAATTAGTCACAAATTGTAATTCTAGTCAAGAGGTGGCGTACTTCGTTAAACTTAACAGTGGAAGTTTCCTTTGCAAATGCATATTAACCCTCGTCTACCTGAGCCATTTTTTGTAACAAAACTCCCGAAGGGGGGGGGGTGGTTACCACCCCCCCCCCCTGTTTTTTTTTTTTTTTTTTTTGTCTATGGAAATGGCAGTTTTGCTGACATGCGAACTTTATGACGTCATTGTGACGTAATACTATGCATGTTGGTACTCATTTTGGTATCAATGGAAAGAGGAGGACCATAGCTATCTATTGGTACCAAAATCAAGTGTCTGTGATGTTCCTGTGATGTGTTAGGCATGTTGGTACTTCCGGAGGGGGGGGGGGTGTTTACCACCCCCCCTATCGATCACTTTGGGATCACCCTGTATCTTACCTATACCCCGGTGGATGTTTGTTTTTGGATTAAAAGGAGTGGAACATGACAATTGACAATTACATTAAATAATTTTGCATCAAAAATGGGGGTTTTAGCAAGCCGGGGGAAAAACCTGAAGGGGGGTGGTAACCACCCCCCCCTTCGGTAGACGAGGGTTAAGGAAAGTAGTGATTATCATGTAATACATGGACTAAATGGTCATCGGTTGCACATTAATAAATCAATACAAGGCAACGAGAATGTATATATTTTTGTTCAGTGAAGAACGAAACAAAACAAATGAACGACAATATACAAGATATATTTTGCTTTTGCTTTTCTGTTTTCTTTGGCGCGGATTGCTTAATTTTTAGTCATTTTTGGTAACTTTCAAACAAAAGACTAACACTCTGTTTCTTTGTCGCCGCAAATTATTCAGAAAAACAGTTTTAAGCACGACCGTGAATATGGCTGTTAGAGTTTACTCGCCATGTGTAGTTTTGAATTTGCAAGTTCTTTGAATTATACTAATAAATTGGTCAGTGATATAAGACCATAGAACGAAACCAACAAATCTAAAGTTAAAACTTTAGGATATACTTTGGACATAAGTGGATATAGACATTATAGACGTATGGAAAATGCAAATTTGAACACTCTGTGCTAAATGTTTTGAGTTTACACGCTCTTCACGCTTAATGGTCTATAGAATTTTTCGAAATCTTCTTTAGGCAAAATGATTTTACTTTCTGGATTGTTTGGATCTTCAAGTGTCATGTACATCATTTCGTTATCGGTACGTCTTTGTAGCGACACATAGACCGGATCTGCACCTTGTTGACAGGAAATATTTCTTTGTACTTCGTTGACTTCATGAGATATTTTGCAATATTTACAGCACATCACGATAGTAGTCGCCAGAAATGTCATGCATAACATGCTTGTTCCAATGGTGGCTATAATCAAATAAAAGATAGTGTTTTCAGAAGAACACCCATTGTCACAGTCGTTGTCAAACTTAAGTGTAACCTTTTTGTCCCTTGAATCCTTAGTTGTGATCGCCGTTGGTGATACTTCTCTGCTTTCTGCAACAGTCTTCCTCAATATCGTTATTGGACCAATGTAACATTTCCGTTCCCTATCTGGAAATCCTCTGCTAGAAAGTTGACATGAACATACAGAGCCTTCAAGAGTCTTTTGCGCAATCAAGGTAACCTCCGATGAAACTGTTTCTGGACTACTTGTATTGCGAACTTTGATATCTATGGTATCTGGTTTATTGCAAGTCCATTTCAATTCTACAGTAGGGAAAGCTTTCTCTGACGTACAAGTAAGCACGAGTTTATTATTTTCATACAGTGTTATTGGTTGATTTGGAACGCTGTGACACATTGGATACAAATCATTTGGAAAAGAATATATTTCTATCTTTGTTGAATCCTCTGCAATATCAATAAAAGATCCCTCTTGAATTGTAAAGACTTTGCATAAATACCTGCCTTCATCATTTTGAGATGCATCCAATATGGTCCAGAAATATATATGGCTTCCATCTGAAAGAGTTCTTACAGCTAGATATAAACGCTTTGACGTGATATATACGTCTCCTGTTGTAATCATGTCCGTGCCTCCATCGTGCACTCGAAGCATGTTAACCATATATTCATCTTGCATATTCCATATCTGACAGCGAACTGCTATGAGACCACCCTTTGTAACTGGATGTACCACGGAGGTAACCCGCACTGTAGTCTCCGCCGAATCTGATGGCGAATACAGCAATAGAAGCGAACCAAATAATCCTACTAACGCTAACCTTGCACGCGCCATATTAGCACCAATGATGTTCGAATATGGCGACCCACCTTATGCGCAGTCTTTAACAAATTTGTTAAGCATTCCGTTTTCCAAATGGAGGTAGTGCACCAAATTAATGGTTATCAGATAGATAAAAGTATATCCTTTTGTCTTCCAGTCATGGATTTACATTAAGTATGTGATTAGACGAGCAGTATTTTTAATACGCTTCCCTCCATGTCCTTACACGTCAACATCGTATGCATGATTTACGTGCATAATCAGGCATCTATTCTGTAATAATGGATGAATACGCTGTACCGACGTCCTAGATTTATTATCATAATTTATAAGATTGAGTTGGTCGACATGAATATGAATTCATCTTTATTATAATGCATACAGCCCAAAGGTGGCGGGCTTCATCAAAGTTAGCTACTGTCTGGCGGTGTGTGACATAATATATATAGCTAGATTCAGAGATTTTCGGTTGAAATTTACACGAGTAGCTACGGTTTCCCACTTTTCAATAACATATTGGAAGTCAATACATTTTCATTTTATTAATATATTTCAAATAAGGGGTTAACTCAAACAGGAGAGTACCAAAAGCTGATAGCGAGCGGGTATGAAAATCATCATTGGAGGTCGGGACTTTTTTTGGATCAAAACCCGCAAATTTTGCTAAAATGTAAAAATCGGCCTACTTTGAGAATATATTAGCCAGTGAAAACCCCGGTGGCGTGCGCAAAGTAGGCCATGCGCATAATTACAAATTATTACCGCTAAATCGTCCCAAATGGTACTGACAAAATATGTCCATCTCCCCACTCCCCTCTCTTTAGAAATTTTAAGCAACAATGAAAAGAAATTGCAAGCCTGCTCAAGCCCCACTCGCATATCCCTAACGTCCTTTTCGGAAAATGACTACCAACCTGACGATCACCGCAAAAAAGGGAGGTAGCGTTATTTTTCTTGTTAGACCTAGGAACAACTTCCCCCTTAAAACGGACGTTAGAGATATGAAGGTGTAAAGATGTTCATGTTGGGGTAAATGTGTAAAAACACTTAAAATATTTCTGCTTGTGGAGTAAAACAATCACACATTTACCAAAATTGCTCAGAAAAATTCTTAGTGGGTGGATCATATGAAGTTCTTTGGTACAAAAGGTCAAAGGTCGTCTAAGGGTCATTTGAGCTTATAATGTAAAAACACGAAAAATATTTACACTTTCACCCCGGGAATTTCAAGGATAGATTGATGATGAACAGCCATTATAGCTGGAAATGTTCAAAATCTCACTCCTACAGAAATAGATGACTGTTCATCAAAGTTTCATTAGCCATTGATGTGTGAGTCTTTTGCGGGATGCGGAATACACGTTCAAAGGACATTTAGGGGTAATTATCATTTTTAAGAAATGATCTCTTTCTTCCACGTAAATATTTACCTAAAGTTTAGTGTTGCATCTTTTATCTCCCTGTCAAATGTGAAAGGTCAGTACATGTCAAGTTGACTACTCGACATAAGAAATGACGTTATTATAGCAAATGAAGAGCTTATATTTGATTAAATCTATTTGTGATGGTAAATGCCATTATAATAGCAAATGAAAAAAATATATTTGATTAAATGGTAGCGACATTCTGTCTGAGGTCAAATGTCATTAAGTGTTGAAGTTGCCATTATAATGCAAAAATAAAAGCGCTGCTGAGCTACTGCGCCAATGATGCTTTAGTTTTAACTTATACCTACATATGTGGTCTACGTTAGCCTTTGTGTGAAAGCTTTTAGTTACAAAAATGTTGAAGTTTGATAGGATGAGCCGTGGGGACGAGTTTTAAGACCTCTCGGTGTGCCTCTAAATTAAACTTAATAGGCAAATATTTATTATACGTTATGTTTGTAAGGTACTGGTGCGTTTCACTTAAAACAATGGGTTAAGAATTATGATTCTGGAGATTGACTTCAAATTCCTGTAAACCAATTAAAAACACAATCCTTAAAGGCTGACTCAGAGATTTCGAAATATATTTTTTGGTGTAGTAATTAAAAATAGTAATCTATAGCAAACAATGTATGCGTAAGTATACAATCGTGAGCAGACGACATTAAACAATCAGCTGCATCGTCCGGGTTGCTCGTGATTTTCTATCAAAGATTTGGACAACTTTTATTGAAATGACTTCATTATGATATAATTTATAAATATTATGAAGCAGATAATTATGCAAAAAATGAGCAGAAATCACCGATAGTGAAACGCCGATATTTAGGTTTATAAATTACGGGAATGTAGGACCATGAAGGTAGAGTACATTAATTAAAATGCAAAATAAGTAACAAATTGTAATTCTAGTCAAGAGGTGGCATGCTTCGTCAAACCTAACAGTGGATTTTTCCCATTGCAAATGCATACCTGCACGGGTGCTATTGACGAAAGTAGTGATTGTCATACATAGCCTTATCCTAATTGGTCATTGGTTGAACATTAACAAATCAATACAAATATTATTGGAAACTCTAGGCAACCAAAATGTATATATTTGTGTTCATTGAACGACAATACGACAATACACCAGATATGTTTTGCCCTTTTTTGTTTTCTTAGGCGCGGCTGGCTTCATTATTTAGTCATGTATTATTCTATTTTCGGGTAAATTTCAGACAAAAAGATTATACCTTTACGTTGTAATAAAACAACATCACTTTCACATGCTATTTCGGAATTACTTGGTAGAGAAGGAATATTTTGAACCTATACTACTATGAGTTTCGTTTTCACAAGTGTTGCTACTTATGAATAGTTCCATAATGTACATATTGTATACAAAGTAAGCAGTATCTTCATCTGAAACTCTTCAAACCCTTTTCAAACTCATTGTTTTGTAATATTCATCGAAAGCCTCTTTCGGAAGAAGAATTTTGTTTTCTGGATTACTTGGGTCTTCAAGCGTCATGTACACTCTTTCGGTGTTACTGCGTCTCTGTAATGACACATACACTGGTTCGGTCCCTTGGTTAGATGACAGCCCCGCCGAATCCCCTCGAGCTACTCTTGACATTTTGTGGTATATATAACATAGAATTATTGTTGATATTAAAAATACCATACATAAAATGCTTGCGACTACCAAAGCTATCGTCAGGTAGAATTGAAGCATCGTATCTTCTGGAGCGCATACGCTATCACAACTTTTTGTAAGATGTGTCCCACTTGATTTATTAGGCTTCTCCACGGTAACAGCATTGCGAGGAGTAAAAGCGTCATTTTCTTTATCTTTACGTTCAACTGTTATGGGACCTATTACACATGTCCGCTTCCAATCGGGGAGTCCACGGCTTGTGATATGACAAAAGAATATTGTACCATGGACAGCTATATTCGTTTTTAGGTTGATTTCAGACTGTGCTAAATTTCCTACAGTTGTGTTATGAGCTGAAAGGTAACCGCGAGTCTTACTGTCCATCCAGTTGATCTCAATTGCAGGAACTCCCTGTTCTGACGTGCATTTCAGTGTTAGCGTATCGTCTTCAAGCAATGTCACTGGTTGCTTTGGAATACTCGTGCATATTGGATATATTTCGTTAGGATATGAAAATATTTTGATGGCAATTTGGTCCTCAGCAATATAAGTAAGTTCAGTAAAATCAAAGACTTTACAAATATATTTACCCCGATCACGTTCAGATACACCTGCCATAGTCACAAGGTGCAAAATAGATCCATCGGTAAAAGGTCTTATTGCGAGAAATACATTCAACCTTAACGAAGAGCGTAATACATCTTCCCCATTTGTGATTTGCTCTGTACCATCCTTTAACACACGGAATACATTAACTATGTCATCATTTTGTAAATTCCAAACCTGACAACGTATTGCTAATATTCCACCGACTGTTACTGGGTTCACCGGAGTAGAAATTGCCACTCGTGTGTTCGTCGTTTCCGAAGAGGAAGGTGATGTTAATATTGTAGAAAGCAGGGCGAAAAATAATATAGTCGCCATTTTGTGCAGAATAGCATATGCAGATAATGCTTACCGGATAGATATATCTACGCTGATAGGTTGATGAAACGTTGATTATCGTAACCGCTCTCCGACTTAAATGCAATAAAAATAGTGGCAAATAAGTTTCCGTTTCAAATCACATCCTGTTCATGAATCGTATCAAATCAGAAACTAAATGCTCGTTCATACTGCAACATTATAGCCCGCATTATAGCCGACATCCTAGACTAATAATCATAAATTTTGTTGAAGGTTGCGATGCATCTCATTTTAATTCATAATGAGATGGTAATTATAATAATGGTCGAAAGGTGGCGCACTGTAACAAAGAACTGCTTCCAGACGATGGCGGCCAAGTCTTTTTCCATATAGCAACTCGCCAAAATGAATCTGCAATGCAGAAAACAACCACAAACCGTTTACGTCCTTTGATATGGGTCGGCCTCGTCTTCGTTCATTGTTAACAAATAAACATTTGGGATTAGAAATAACCCTTACAGTGGAGTTGATTCTTCGGATCCAACGGTTTGTAATAAGAAAATATTTCCTCTTAAAATATCAAAAATTCAGCATTTTTCTTCAAATACCATCTACAGTTTCTTTTGCAATTTGTAAGGTCGCAATCTGTATGACGGCAAAGATGTGCGTTAAGTGCTTCACAAATATCGTTACAAATAAGTTCATTCTTCTGCTTGTATATTCATCAATATATATGTAACTGTTATAATAATCTCATTTTGGTTATGTTATTGAAATGTTAAACTAATAATTTTATTGAAACAGATATAGCATGCTTAGAATGGCTTATCCGGTCAAAACAATGCTAAAATTACATGTATTTTAAATCATTTTGCCTTTTCATCTACCCTAACTGTAGAACAGTATGATCAAAATCAAACATTTATCTTGTGTCAATCGACACATCGATTAGTTTATCATTTCATTGAAACCTAGCTGATTATCACGGATTTTTCATTTCAGCAATTTATAGTTTCATCAATATTCCGCTTACTACAGTACTTACGTGTACACTTGGTTTTCTCTATAATTTTCACAATTATACATTTCGAATTTACATAACTTCAAGATTGGTTAAAACAGTGACAAAACCAAACTTAATTTTCTAAAGAAATTGTTTTTGTCATAAAGGTTTCTTGGTTTGTACATTATTTATAGCCATGTTCCAAAACGTATTTATTAAACCATTCCTAGTTACTAAATTGGACAAGGTGCATAACCTGGATGCTCAAACTTACACAAAGCAAGTATTCTATTACCTCTGGTGCCCATTATTGAAAATGGAGGATTCTGATTGGTCAGTGTACTGCCCATTATTCTGCAATAATGGGTCGAAAATACCGTTTCTTATTAAATCAAAATGTTTTAGGTAATAGAATAGAAATAAAGGGTTTGCAGTATCATCTATGGGCTCATAATGTATCCTCGGCCGGAAAAACTTAAAAATTATGGGCACGGCTTCGCCTCGCCCATTATTTAGTTTTTCCGACCTCGGACACATTATTCGCCCATAAACGATACTGCATCACCCTTTATTTCTTAAATATAGTCCAGCTCGAGTAAAAGAACGATGGCAATTTTGCGATCCTTTTAAACGTTATGACCTCTTAGCACTGTAGTCGATATATTATGGATGCTTGAAAGTAATACTTAGGGAAAAAAGTTTGTCTTAGAAGAAATGTGAATAAAAGGCAATGCAAAATGCGTTTTTTTTTATTTTGGAAAAATGCTAATGCGAAATACAGTTTTTTTCATTTTTGACGCACTTTTTTCTAATTTTCCTTTTTTCTGATTTAAAAATTAAAGTGAGTGAAAACTTAAAAAAATCCGCTGAAAACAATTTTCACATTTCTTCCGACACAAACTTGTTTTTTGGCCTAAGTAGGCGTCAATTGTAAACGGACAGCGATTATTTGTTATAGTGCAAAAGCTTTGTGAATTAAACTAGAGGCACGTTACAACAAGCTGTGAGAAAATAATAATATAATAATAATTTGTATTTTTAACGCGCGACATATCCACGTAAACGTGATCAAGGCGCTGTGCGGCTGCCATGAAAAGCGCTCAGCACATCAGAGAAACCATAATACCAGAACAGATTTATGCCAAGAAGCTCGATTTTAGAAGCAGGAGGAAACCGGAGTACCCGGAGAAAACCTGCGGGAACGAGTATGGATCGAGAAACCAAATTCACATAAAGCCACCGAGAACGAGCCCCTGCCGGGAATTGAACCCGAGACCTCATTGGTGAAAGGCGAGGGAAGATACGCTGCGCCAACCCGTTCCCCAAATGACACAAATCGTACACGTTTTGTCAAAATGATAACAAATATTTTAAAAATACCCCCAAAAATGTTTGCTATTATGTATTATTTGAAAAATATGGATTAAGTTAAACATGGCTTTCCATTCTTAATCTGTATTTGTAATAAGTAATTTACACACAAAACTCGTCAGAAAATATTTTGGGTCCATTTCAGATTCAGATTCAGATTTATTTTTGTCACTTCACAAAACATGTATACAAAATAAAGAAATGATAAACCGAAATATATAGATAACCATAGATTTTGTACAAAGAGGAACAATTTCGTTGTATACAAATGATACGTGAGAACTATGGTAAAATGAAAACATATTTTTCAAAAGTAATGAAAATAAAATGATAGGAGGAGATACAGAGAGAAGAAGGGGAAAAGGGAGAAGAAAACAACATAATTAAGAAGGCATGTCATCATTTATAAAGTTCTGGTTTTGTTTAAAGCCGTCTTAGGACTTTATCAGTTGATTGCTGCCATATTTTAATAAAATTATTATATAGATACCGTACAAAAGGTGGTCTTTGTTTGACTTGTATTAAATGTAAACCTGATCATTTTGTGAATACAGTAATTCATGTGTGCAGAATCTTGTTAGCTGCAATTTGATACCATATTTACTACCAAATACTCCAATTTGCCAAATATTTTAAAATTGTATTACGTTCGTTGCATTTTCAAAATCAAAGGATTACGAGGTGGAAAATTGCTACCGTAGTACCGTCACCATGTTTATTTAAGCTGCGAAAGCGCGGGCCTTTTAAATTATATTTGGCAGCATGGGTAAAGCTGTTTAAACATTTAACTTAGCATGTGATTAATTCGGCCTTGTAACATGGTCGCACTCCGTAATTTTCAACCGCTTCAATTCGCAACTTTTTAAAATGCACGAAATCTCATAGAATTTAAGCGATATTTGACATGTTAAGAGTAAATGTGGTATCAACTTGAGTCTAATGAGTTCTGCATACGGTCGTATCATCTAAGTTGCTATAAAATAATTAGGTTTAAATTGATATAATTATGATGAGACTAAACCTAAATTTGGAATACCATTTCGTGATATGAGTATGATAGTTGTTTTACCTTCAATAAAAGCATTCAGAGAATTGAGGCGTCATGTAACCATTTGCAAAGGTGATGACGCAGCACAACATCCTAGCATGTTTGATTTAATTGTTTAATGTTAATCATTGCAATTTCATTACAATAAAAACATATATAATGATTTTCAGCAGAAACCACGTGCTTAAAAAGTGTGGTATAAATTATTATTTCTAACTTATTTTAAGAAGATAGGTATATGTTATTATTAGTGAAATAAACACAATATAATACACTGTACTTTTGAAAATAACATCCACGTAATTTCATTAACGTTAATACGATTATGTATACAGTAAACAAACCTTTATAATAACCGTATTTTAAATGTTCCGATCACCAATATGAAGAATGAACAATTTGAATACAGTTATTCATTTTATAGTAACAACAAATAATAAGTTACACTCTCTTCAAACTCATTGTCCTACAATATTCATCGAACGTCTCTTTTGGAAGAAGAATCTTGTTTTCTGGATTATTTGGATCTTCAAGGGTCATGTATACTCGCTCATTATTACTTCGTCTTTGTAGTGACACATAAACTGGTTCAGTACCTTGGTTGGGTGACATCCTTGCCGATTCTTCTTGAAATATTGCCGATATTCTGTGGTATTTGTAACACAGTATCATTGTTGATATAAGAAATATGAAAGTTAGAATGCTTGTGCCTGTGGTAGCTATGATCAAGCAGAATTGAAGTGTGTCATTTTCGGATGAGCATGAATCGTCGCAATTCTCTAAAACTATTGGAGTTTGTATTTCTGGAGATTCTTGGATTCCCACATTTCTGATATCAGTGTTTGGAGTAACGACAGCGTTAGGTTCATCCAAAGATGGCGATTTTACCGATATAGGACCTATCTCACATGTTCGCTTCCAATCTGGAAAACGTTTGCTTGTGCTTTCACAATAAAAGATAGCCCCTTGGAGAGATTCATCTGTTTTTATATTCACTTGCGAATGCACTAAATCTCCATCAGTTGTATTACTTGCTAATAAATACCCATCGGACATATTTTGCCTCCACTTCAGCTCAACTATTGGAACTCCTTTTTCGGATGTACACTTAAGAATGATGATGTGATTGGTAAATACATTAATCGGCTGACTCGGAATACTGTTGCATACTGGGTATAATGCCTTTGGGAAGATATGTACTTCCAATGTGCTTGAATCTTCTGCAATATCTATGTAACTAGTTTCACGTATGGTTAACACCTTGCAGGAATACTTTCCTTGGTCTTCTGGATTAATGGCTAATATTGTAATAAGATATGCCACAGAACCATCGGGAAATGACCTAATTGCAAGAAATGCACGTTGTCGAATAGCCGAACGAATAAAAATTTCATCCGATGTTATTGATGTTATTTCCCTGGTTTGTCCATTTGAAATATGGAACATCCGTACGCTATATTCATCACGCATATTCCATATCTGACAGCGAATAGCTGATATTCCTCCATCTATTACTGGATTTATAACAGTCGTTACTTCTACTCTTGTTTCAGCCATCTCTGACAATGAAGGCAGTAACGAGATGACAACGACCAATGCCATCGCCATTTTGAAACACTATGTGAATACACCGTGTAGCGCTGATGTTGTGCTTACTGCGTTTTCCAATGCTGATGCTTAGCTTGTCTTATTTCCTCATTAACAAGAGTCCAATTGTCGGAATTATTCTGCTTTTTTCCTCCAGAAACGAAACATATGTCGTGGTTGCTGCTTCGGTTTGTATAAATTCATAGTACGGTGCATCCAACGCTAACGAACATTACACGGTGACTGTATCTTGCAATAACCGACATCCTAGATTAATCAGCATAATATATCATAGCAGATAATTGTATTACAAATGGTTCATCATATGTTGCATATTTTATGATAATATTACTGGCCTTGCCGTAGATGGCGTACTGGTACACAATTTAAGGCTGGGTTCACATAGAAGTATACGGTATTCGCTATTCGGTTTTCGCTATGTATTATACGCTATACGGGCATGGCGAGTCGCATAAGGTAGCACGCGCGTCCTACTCGTTCTTTTGGCGCCGATGAAATGGATACTTCAAAACAAAGAAATCCAAATGTTTGTAACTTACCTTATTCAACCAAAGCACACAATAAATTGTTTATAGGGGAAATTCAGAACATCTGAACACCAGCTGCCACATCCGAACAGGGCGGTATATGTTGCACGAAAATCGAACATGTTCAATTCCCACTATACTACACGCAGATATACGGTCTTTTCGAAAAGTTCCCTCTTATGTGACCCGGTATTAGGAAATCCTATTGTTCGATTTAAGCTATTCGCGTGCCCTGCAAACGTGCACCGTACACCCGAATAGTATACCCCTATATGAACCCAGCCTTATGGAGGGATAAAGGCGTGTAAAGACCAATTTTTTACATGCATGATATTTTTTCTAGCAATGCCATACCGTGGACTTAATTGTCAAAATAAATAATATAAGAATGTAAAACCGTTTTTACAAGTTATAAACTAAATAACGTTCTGACGGGAACTTTTATAACATAAATTATTTGTTGAACTTTACGTAATATTTGTATACATTTAACATAACATCATATACGTGTTTACATATTTGTAAGTTCCTACATTTATTCGTCAAAGAGTTAATGAAAATAAATGAGAATACTTCTCATGCCAATGTTTTGTGAACGTTGTTGTTAGAGTTGAACCAATGCTCATGAAAACAATTATTCCTATAATTCGTGTGGAGATTTTACAATGCTTGGGATATTTTTAACAAATTGTTCTTTGTTACTCACCACAGAGCATTTTCAACATTTTGCAGATTAGTTCATAAAAGTCATTTGTTTGTTTGTTTGTTTTTAACCAAAGAAACACATTCGTACCACCACCTGATACAGGAAAGTGGACGTATGTGGCATCATTTGCGCACTTTTGCAAAATACTGTGGTGCATGTTCAACTTGTTAATTAAAAGGTAATGGCACATCTAAAAAGATACTTCCTTGAGGATGAATCGCCTCATGTAAACTCGTCTCATAAATGCGGTTGTGTTTAAACCGAAACAAATTCACTACGGTAATTTTTAAAGAAAGTATTATCTGTGTTTTAAAGAATAAAAATGTATTTTAGGGCCCAACAAATTAAAAATTCAAAAGAGTGATTGCATGAGAGAAAATCTCCACTATGATCAAATGCATGGATTAAGACTAGTTGTTCAGAGCATACTGTCTTAATATATTTCTGAATTCAAAAGATGTGCTTGAGTAGTAAACGCTAACTTTCAAATTATATAATATGAATGACTCAGTTCAAGTATTGATGTTATAATTATCCCTCTTTTTGAAAGAGTTCTATTAGACTCTCTTCAGACTCATTGTTCTGCAATATTCGTCGAAAGCCTCTTTGGGAAGGAGGATTTTGTTTTCCGGATTATTGGATCTTCAAGAGTCATGTAAACTCGCTCGTTAGTACTACGCCTTTGCAGTGACACATAAACCGGTTCAGCGGCTTGGTCAGCCGAAACAACCCTCGATTCCTCTCGAATCACTGCAGATATTGTGCGGTACTTATAACACCAAATTATGGTCGTTGTCAGAAAAACGAGACAAAGAATACTTGCACCTGCAGTTGTTACAGTCAAATAGATTTGAATCATGTGGTTTACAGGAGCGCATTTACCATCACACTTTCCTCTAATAATAGAATCGCTTGAAATATGCGTGTCTTGATTCTCGGCGTCTTTTATCTCATTTCTTGGAGTTACTCCTTTTTTGTTTTTTGATGGAATCGTCTTAATTTTTAAAGGCCCAACTTCGCATGTTCGTTTCCGATTCGGGAATCCCTTGCTTGTAAGTTCACAATAAAATATCGTTCCTTGATACGAATTATCTATTAGTATGGTGACTTGAGAGTGCACTAGATTTCCCTCTGTTGTGTTATGTGATAACAAATATTGCTCGGTTTTACTATGCGACCATTTTAGGCCAACTATTGGAACGCCTTTTTCAGAAGTACATTTAAGGGTCAGGGTCTGAGCTATGGCTAATGAATGTGGTTGCGTTGGAATGCTGGAGCAAATAGGGTAGATTCTATCCGGGTAGACAATTACTTGTAAAGTACTTGAATCTTCCGCAATATTGATGTAATTAGTTTCAACTATATTTAACACCTTGCAGGAATATTTTCCACTGTCGTTTTGCTCAATGTCCAACAAAGTTATAAAATGTACAACAGATCCATCTGTAAATGTTCTCTCTGCCAGGAATACACGTTTACCCATTGAAGGGACGATATAACCCGCTGATGTTATTTCTTCACTCCATCCGTTCAACGTACGAAGCATTTTCACTGTATAACCCTTTTGCATATTCCATATCTGACATCGAATAGCTGCAATACCTCCCACCACAACAGGATTGATTGGAGTAGTAATTTTGACTCTTGTGTCCGCCGTTTCTGACCAGAACGGGAAATATATAAGCGAAACAACAAAGACAACGATTACTGCTACCGCCATTTTGAATTCTGCACAGAGCACTGTCGATATTGAAACCAACGAGATGCTCCACCCCTATGCCTTGCGATTCACGTACGTACCGTTCCAGTGTTCGTTTTCATTGCATGCAGATGTATTGCCGCAGTTGTCTTGACATCATTTTGTTCCGCACAAATATATATAATTGTGTAGAATTAACACAGATGTGTTTCTTTCGATATGAAACAGCGCAAGAAATATTAACCTCAATGCCATTATCCTCGGTGCTATGCTCTGCAATAGCTACAATACGAAACCGCCGACATCCTAGGGTAATCAACATAATATTAATGTATGCGGATAGATTGTCAGAGCTTTTAATTTCATGAATATTTTAGCATATAATAATGCTGTTGTCAATAGATGGCGTAATAGCAATACAATATTATATCAGGTGGTGTGAGACATGTCGATATTTGGCAACGTCGCTTTCCGTGAACCAGTGACGCTCAAGTTGGAGAAGGAGAATGAGGAAAGAATCCTGCGCTATGCTGGGAAGTTATGAACTTGCTTAAAGAGCTGATTTGGAGATTTCGCGAGGATTTTCTAACAAATTGGTGTTTTTGCATAGTATATATAATACTTGTCTACATACTAATTATTGTGTGAAATAGTTACTCTCAAATCGATGCCCTTCATATTACTATCCGGATTTTTAAAAAAAATACATAACATAAAGGTTTACTGCATCAAAAATAAAAATCTAATTCATCTCAGACTTTGTGATTGTGCTGTTTCGTTTTCTGGTGGATGTGACAGTCGTAAATTGTGATTGAAATTGAAAACGACCTCATTCTGGACATTATCTTTTAGACTAACGACATTGTAATAAACTTTGAACTTAAAACAGTATCAAATTGTCTGAATTGAATAAAGTTACCATCATCTTTATATTGTTCTATTGTAGATCATGGACATTTTACATGCACTTGTGAAATCACCGGAATATTTCTTGTTATGAATAAAGCAGAAATACACGGTAGTTACTTTTGAATATGTGATTGTTTCCAATTTATAGATGGCACCATTTTCAAGAACTCCAGCTAACATGACACTGAATGTACCATCTCCATGTACAATTTGTGTACATTTGGTAAGAAACTAATCCGTGAAGGTGTTTATGTTGTTGTTGTTGTTGGAATTAAAGCGATCTTTGATCTTTCCTTCAAAATCAAAAAGAGTAAAGCGCTTCAATAGGGCTGTCTACTCATCCGGGTCACTTGCCGGTGCTTAGCCTTTATCATCGGCCCTCGTTGCGCAGTATCACTTCGCGACACACAACACTGCGCGTACTTTCTAATAATTCCGAGTCTTAATTCATCGCAGCCCTGGTTCATCGGAGGTGATAACAAACGTGTCACTCCTATGGTTCGAGGCGGTTTGGCACCCTTTATGACCATTTCTTTGGATTGTTCTAGCATGCAAGTGAAACGAATAGGCATTCTAAAATGTGCATGTTATTTCCTAACTAGCGGCTACCATTCCAATCTCCTGCTCTCACTTCAGGTAAAAATTCGGCGCATTTTATGCCAGTTTACACGGCGGCCTATGGGAATCATCACCACAAAATGGCCGCTGTATAACTTCCCCGTCCCGCAAAATGGCCGACTTGTGACGTCAGCGTAGGCAGCCCTATAGTCTAGCCTTTTGGTAAATGCTCTGTCAGATGGGACGGAGATATTTTTAGTAAAGTTTGGTTTGATTTACAAAAGAACCAATTCCGGGGTTTATTGAGAGAAAATAAGTTACCTTCAACATATTTTGGGGCAAGATTGGAGATACTTTTCGCGTATGTAACCCATTAAAATCTTTAGTTTGGTCGACATTTTTTTTTATGATACGTCCAATTAGAAAAAATATGAATAGGTAAGCACGTTTCTATGTACTATCCTACTTTTAATTGTTTCGTTTTCCGTTAAATTCCAAACGTTGGTTTTGATGAGTACAAAAATTAAATTTGTAATGCTAGAGCTAAGTTTTCAATGTTCAAATCTATGTGTCTCTAGCTTAATAATTACAAAATTATCGCTCTGTAAAAACATAAATTTCTTATTTTTGCTATTGCTTAGGGTTGCAAAGGGGTGGAAAGTTTCCGGGAATTTTGGAAACTTTCCCGGAAACTTTCCGGGAATTTTTAAGGGCCCGGGAATATTGGGAATTTTCAATTTTGGTATCTTTTAAGTTTTAAACAATTTAAATCATTTCATCCCCAGGAAAACTTAAAAACCATGTTTGCTAGGTCTTTCTTTCAAGTATTTACTGTTTGGTGCTGAATATGACACATTGCTACAGGAAATTTAACTCACTGGAAGTAATGGTTTCTGAAATCTGACAAAGACTGTTTTGACCATTTTATTACAAAACTTGTCTACAGATTTAATGTCATTTTGTTCAAGTGTAAATTTAAATTTTCAATTTTATGATACTGTAATTCATCACAAAGATATTACATTCTAAAATAACAAGGAATATTCAAAAATTATTAAAAATGTAAACAAGTCTGCTTGTAAAATATATTAATGCCACTTTTTCTTTGGATCTGGAGGAAGGCTGTTTAATGTCATTGTTTTAATAGCATTATATATAGTACTTTAATCATTACTTATCTGATATTTTGCAAGCAAATAACTTGACATGATATGGTTTACAAACCAGTTGCAAATGAATGGGAATTCAAGTATAATTAGTACACAAAAATATTACAACATGCATGCAAATTTTCAGCCAATTGTCTGATTTTAGATTTTGGAGAAATCCCCACTTATTTATATATTTATAGCCTGTTCAGTGGCATTTTGGATTGATCATATGTACATAAAATCAACCCAAAATGGGCTTACAAATAAAAATTGTGGAAATCTGGATTTCCAAAAAATCTGAAATTAGCTGGATGGCTGAATTTCCACCAAAAATGTTCATGCCTGTTACAGGAAGCAGTCAAAACCATTTAAGTTAAGTTAAAGCTGATTTCGAATTTCTCACTATGGGTCCACGAGACCTGTGAGTGACAGAATATAAAATAAAAAATACATCGCGGTCCCCGGACCACGAGTGTCGTCTGCCGTCGCGGTTTGTGAATGGGGCCAAAGGTCACATGAGGTCACCAACATGTCACCCCACTACGCCCCCTCCTTTCCACCAAGTTACATCATTGTAGCCCTTACGGAACTCATATAGCATGCAATATATTAAGAGTTAACATTTTGACCACAGACACAGACACACACACACACAGACATGCGACCAGAGTAATCCCTATGTGGCTTCTACAATTCTTGCAGACGACACAAAAATGACCCAAACATGTATTGTTTTTGTAAAGAGTTGGTGGTTATTCATGTTCTCAGTTGTTTAAAACATGCTTGTTTTTGCTTGTATGTTCTTATGAAGCATTTCAGAGTAATATCCTAATCTGAACAAAAGAACCTATTTTTTTGCATCAATTTCAGAAGATTTTGAAAATTCCCAATATTCCCGAAAATTTCCTAAAATTCCCATAAATTCCCGTAAATTCCCAAAATTTCCATGGATATTTTCCGCTCTGAAAATTCAGGGGAATTTTGCAACCCTACTATTGCTTTTATTAATTTTTGAGATCGAGTCGCATATGGTTAATAACGAGAACGTGCTATTGAGGATCACAACAGAAAGATTTTCATACAATTGGTTAAACACATTGCAATGTAGTATGTGTAGCTATAATAAACGTATTCTATATTGATTTTTAACAACATGTAGCGCCAATGTTGTTTTCTTTTTTTTTAAATTTAGTAAAATCATTTTAACAGTCAATCAGTACATATTTCCCGTGTTCTGAAATGTAGCTTAGACTTCTTCATTATTGTAAAATAATCTATTACAAAGTCAGCAATAATTTTATTTCTTCTAAAAGTCAATTCGCTGTAGAAGTGCCACGTAATACACTTGCCACACAAAATAACGCTGTTGACAATGTTCAGAAGACATGTACATAAGAACTTGTGACTTAAGTCTAATTCGCTGTAGAAGAACCACGTAATAGGATTCGTTGCCCCAGCAATCGATCCAAACAAATCACAAGGCACAGGACACATGCTACACAATGAAAAGTTTGAATTCCCCGCGCTATAAGCCTTGTGATTTGTTTGGACCGATTGCTAGGGCAACGAATCCTATTACGTGGTTCTTCTACGGCGAATTAGACTTAAGTCACAAGTTCTTATGTACATGTCTTCTGAACATTGTCAACAGCGTTATTTTGTTGTGAACGAATGCTCAGGAAAATAAGCATTCATGGAAGTCGTGCAGAAGATTTAAAACTCAGATACTTTGTTAGAGTGACACGCCTCATTTTTCAACAAAATATACAATTCTTCCAACTAGGTTTCAAATGATAGACTAGAACCCGAGAAGAACATATTTTTTACACACGAAAATACCATATTACAGTATACTTGGTCTTTATCTTGTGATCAAATACATTACAATGAGTTCAAGCCTTTATTGTATGCCTACCGCAATTTTTTTTATCAAATTCACTAATTGCGCGGACATCATGACCTCATAACCATTGTTATTATTACTACAAAGGTCACAACAGGTCGATTGGGGTTCAGACAAAGGATATCAACTCTGATATGTATATATTATCTTGCGTTTTAACGCAAGATGAACTAATTCTCACCTGTGTTTTAAAGAATAATAATCTTAAAACGTGCTTCACCAAACCATAAATTCAAAGGAGTATTTTGACTACAATATCCAAATAAATGTGTCAAAACTGGTTGAGAGCATATTTGCTCAATATATTTCTGAATAAAAGTCATCATCATCATCATCATCATTTGTCGTAAAGAGGGTCGAAGCGCTGTTGCACATTATTATTACGATAAGTTGCAACAGGCCAAGCCCACATCCCAAGCAGCATTCATGATTGTAATACATGCATTCCTCATGACATACACAGATATCGCTTGTGTCAACGAGATAATTGAGAATTTGAGATTAAGTATCTTGTCTACTAATACAAACACCTTGACAGTACCCGGATTCGAACCTAAATTTAAAATGTTTTTTTTTAAGATCCTGAATCTGCACTCCATCCGTCTATTTTGTCACACGTACTCCATTTGATATGCTTCACTCAGTAGCACTTTTTCATTTAGGTTATAATTATCCTTCTTTTAAAAAGATTTAAGACGATGACTTTAACAATACATTTAATTCAATTTGTGTAGCTGACTATACATACATATTTCTTTATCTCTTATACATGTAGAATAGATATTTTCTCAGATAGCAATTGCTTGCTGTATTCATCTACAAGTCCAAACCAGACAATGAAATATTGCATTTTGTCGTATAAACGTAAAACTTTTTATCGCACTTGTCACATTCAGTGCTCTTTTCCTTACAAATAACAACACCTATGACTTAAAAGAAATTTCTTGAGATGAGAACTCGCCGTTGGTTTTTCATGCCTCGGTACACAATATTAAACTCTCTTCAGACTCATTGTCCTGCAATATTCATCGAAAGCTTCTTTGGGAAGAAGAATTTTGTTTTCCGGATTATTGGGATCTTCAAGAGTCATGTAAACTCGCTCGTTAGTACTACGCCTTTGCAATGACACATAAACTGGTTCAGGGGCTTGGTCAGGCGAAACAACTCTCTGTTCTTCTCGAATTATTGCAGATATTGTGTTGTACTTATGGCACAAAATTATAGTTGTTGTAAGAAATAAGAGACACAGGATGCTTGCACCTACTGTAGTTACAGTCAAGTAGAAGTGAAGCTTGCGGTTTACAGGAGAGCATTCATTATCGCACTTTCCTTTAACAATAGAATCGCTTGCAACATGCGAATCTCGATTCTCGTCGTCTTTTATCTCCATTCTTGGAGTTACGCCATTATTGTTTTCTGTTGATGGAATCGACTTAATTCTTAAAGGCCCAATTTCGCACATTCGTTTCCGATCTGGGAAACTCTTGCTTGTGAGTTCACAATAAAATATTGTTCCTTGATAATAATTATCTATTAGTATGGTGACTTGAGAGTGCACTAGATTTCCCTCTGTTGTGTTATGTGATAACAAATATTGTTCGGTTTTACTATGCGACCACTTTAGGCCAACTATTGGAACCCCTTTTTCAGAAGTACATTTAAGTGTCAGTGTCTGACCTGTGGATAACGAAAGCGGTTGGGTTGGAATGCTGGTGCATATAGGGTAGTTTCTATCTGGATAGATAATTACTTGTAAAATACGCGAATCCTCGGCGATATCGATGTAACTAGTTTCTACTATATTCAACACCTTGCATGAATATTTTCCATTGTCGTTTTGATCAATGTTCAACAAAGTTATAAAATGTACAACAGATCCATCTGTAAATGTTCTCTCTGCCAGGAATACACGTTTTCCCATTGAAGGGAGAATATAACCTGCCGATGTAATTTCCTCACTTCGTCCGTTCAACGTACGAAGGATTTTCACTATATGGTCCTTTTGCATGTTCCATATCTGGCAACGTATAGCTGCAATACCTCCCACCACAACAGGATTGATTGGAGTAGTAATTTCGACTCGCGTGTCCGCCATTTCTGACCAGAACGGGAAAAATATAAGCGAAACAACAAAGACAACGATTACTGCTACCGCCATTTTGAATTCTGCACAGAGCACAGCTAATATTGAAACTGATGAGATGCTTCACTGTATCTTACAATTCACCTATGTATCGTTGCCGTATCCGTTTTCGTTGCATTCAGATGGATTGCTGCAGTTGCATTCACATCACTGTTTTTCCCACAAATATATTTGTATAGAGTAGATTTAACACGGATGCCTTTCTTTCCATATGAAATAGTACAAGCAGTATGCTTAACGCCATTACACTCGGTGTTATGCTCTGCAATTGCTAAAATACGAAACCGCCGACATCCTAAGGTAATCAACATAATATTAATGTATGCGGATAGGTTGTTATGAGCTCGGAATTTAATGAATATTTTAGCATATAATAATGCTGCTGTCAATAGATGGCGTGGTAGCCATACAATATAATATCAGGTGATGTGAGACATGTGGATATATTGCAACAGCGCTTTCCGTGCAAAGGCAAATTAGGCAAACCTTCAAGTTTGAATTATCGGCTTGAGAATGTTGAGATATTTGAGAGTTTGATGGAAAAGAATTCTTTATTGTGTTTATGCTGAGAACTCTTGCAATTACTTAAGAATCAAATCCAAATTTTCAATTTCCAACAATGTATTTTATATGAGCACATGACGTCAAATCAACACAGGTACGAATGCTTAACGTATGTAGTTTTGACGACTTGACGAGAGTGTTTCTTTCAGTTACATAACAGTGCATTTCGGGGATGTGAAAGTTGTGAATTGTGATTGAAATTTAAATTCCTTTTTTTTGACATTATCTTTTGACTATCGACAATTTAATAAACTTGGTACTTAAAACATATTGGAATTGTCCGAATGGATGAATGATTCGTTGATGCCCATGACGGGCTAATATGTGACCCGTCTTGATCGACTCAGATCATGTACCGATGTCGGCAATGAAAATTAGGCATAATTACAAAATATCCCTAACGTTCCTAGAGGAAAAATCTGACTATCACCGCAAAAAAGTGAGGTAGCGTTTTTTTCCTGTTAGATCTAGGAGCAATTTCCCCCAAACCGAGGCAGAGGTCCCTTCCGTGATTCAAAAGTGCATTTAGATGCAGTTAAAGGTGCAACGAGAGATTTCAAGTCATCCATATTTTCTGTGATATGTAGTGATTTCATATAGATTAGACACTCAATAAATTCCCTGCTTTTTATTTTGCTAAGAAATAACTTATAATGAAAACAAAAGGTGATTTGTATTATGCTTATATTTCAATAGAAAACATAGTCTGAATTTCCTTTTTGCTCCTATAGGCAATTGGAAATTGCTTAATCCTTATAGATGGGGATATTTTGGATACTAAGCTTTTCACCGTGTACCAGTGCCAAAATCAGAATGTTCACATTTTTAGGGACACCTGTTATTTGAAATCTCGTTGCACCTTTAAGGGACTTTAGGGATATATTTCCCACCTACTCTGTATCATGTGCTTTATTCCGTTAAAGGTATAAAGCACATGATATAGCATAGGTGCGAGGTGCAAAATGTAATTATGTCGAAAATCCAAGTTTATTTTAATCTTTATATAGTACTATTTTAAATTATGGCCATTTTATATTGCACTTGTGAATTTACCCAAACTAATATTTTCTTAACTCGTTGTATAGGAGAAATACACGGCATTCACTTTTGAATGTTTATTTTTTTATTGAAGGTCGCACTATTTCAAGAACTCCCAGATAACATGATATTCATATAAAATTGGATTGATTGGGCCCAAATTTATTGGTCGAGTTATGAGTTGCAAAAATATTGGCGAGACACAGTCGAGCCCAATAATTTTAAAAACTCATAGCGAGAGGACCAATAAATTTGGGCATAAATCATCCGTTTTATTGATTATCAATGTTTCGGATAGATATTTTCAACACTTGGACTCCTCAAAACATGATAATCACATTATGATGTAACAATCTACCATGTGATTTTTCAGTTCAGTTTATTTTCCATTTACACATAACTGAATGACAGGAATTACGACAATGGAGGGCTGCCAAAAATGAGCCTAAGCTTCGAACCAAGTTTGGCAACCCAAAAATAACATAATATGTAAGTTAGCAGTAAATATGCAATAATTATTTCCATCTGTGGGCAATACCACAGTGCGATTAGCCCGTACCGCCCAACACTGCTCAATACGCAAAAATATCGGGGCATGCGGTCATGCACACTCGCAAGCAAAACTCTGTTTTTATTAGTTTGAAGCAATTTTAAAACTATTTTGAGTAAGTCAGCTTCTTCAGGCTAATAATTAATTAATATGGATTGTTTTTTTTTTTTTTCGGTGATAACAGAAAATATCGCCCTCGCCAAGGGAAAATATCAGCGCTCGTCTTCGACTCGCCCCCGATACTTGATCTAGGATCGGGCGATATTTTCTGTGATCAACCTCAGCCATCCAATATTATATTAAAGTAACAGCGGATACATGTATACGCATACGCATACGTTTATAAACAAACATATACATATGCACATATACCCACATACTGAACACACTGATATAGCTATCAAAATGTGTAGTATTATAATAATAAGAAGTGAATTAAATGTAACAAAATGCACTTAGGCAATATTATTATATAGCATAATATGGCAAAGATATGGCAATAAAGTGAAATGCGCAAATATGATACGAATAATTAAGATATACCGGTTAATAAAAATTAAAGGACATACATGTGCGAAGGCATACCCAAAGACCCAATTGTACACACTGCTCACTCACACATACACTGTGACCCGGAGGGTGCCTCAAATCAATCCCACAATGCATTGCAATGTGCCCACACCACACTGTACTAAATACACATCAGCAACTAGGGATAAAACGTGCTCAAAAAGTCCAAGGACCATAAGACGTTTCATGATCATGCAAAAAAAAAAAAAAAAATGGTGCATTGTAGGACTGACTCAATACACCCTCTGATTGTGACCATACATACATAAAAAATACACAGATATGCCTACAAGCACCTGCATCTATTCGACCCAACAAACGTGTACGTTATAATAATAAAAGTTTTGTGTATTTTGGGTTCGAAAGTAAATCGTGACGGTATTCATATTAATTTTTCGAATTAATGTGATCTTTGAACTTCCCTTCAAATTCGGAAAGAGTGAAGCGATTCAATAACATTTTGGTAAATCCCTGGTGCACCCGTCATATGGCAGAGATATAAAGAACCAATTACATTGTTTATTGTCAACATATTCTTTTAAACATCTGAGATATCCATTCAATTGTATCTAAACCTTCCAGATTGGTTGACCTTTTGTGATATATGAAATTGGAAAACAATCATGAATACGTTAACATCTACCTATGCCTATCCTATTTATAATTGGTTCATTTACCGTAACAAAGTGACAAAGCTTGGTTTTATGAGTAGACACAGAACAAACATCACTGTGTCCTCAACCGATAAAGTTTATAATGTAGAAGCTAAGTTTTCAAATGTTCAAATTCCCTTGTCCCTTGAATGGATGAGATCGAGGCCCGTGTTATTAAATATTAGAATGTTATATTGTGGATCATAACAGAGCAATTTTGGAATTGGAATTCAAAACACAATTGATGAAACACTAAAACACGTTGCGATACACCATGAGTAACTCAAATTCTAAACTTAACACTATATTGATTGTTAACATCTATGTATGTGGCATCAATGCCAATTTCTTTTCAATTTCTTTTAAAATCACAGCACACTCGGTCTTTAGCATGCGGTCAAATATATTTGAATGGGGAGTTTCCGTAACTTGACCTATCTGACACACTTTTTTTCTGAAACACTTATGAATTCGGAAAACTTAACGGAATAAATCTGTGCTTTATTCCATAATGGGTTTCCGAATTCATAAGTGTGTCAGGAAAAACCCTCCAATTTGAATGAGTTTAAGCCTTCATTATAGGCTTACCGCAATTTTGAATCAAAACTCACTACTTGCGCGAACATTATGACCTCATAGTCATTTTAATTTACCTTCAAAGGTCGCAACAGGTCATTCTTTTAAAAAGCTCTAAGAAGATATTAAAATTGCATTTTATTCAATTTGCGTAGCTGACGAAGCATTTTGTCTTCATCTCTTACACCTGTACAATAGATGTTTACTTAACTTGCTGTATTTATCTACAAGTCCGAATCAGACACTGCAAATCGCATGGTGTTGGAGTAACGGTGAAAGTTGTTGTCGCACTTGTCACATCCAATGCCCTTTTCTTAGAAAATAACCACATTTATGACTATGTTGTTGGTTTTTCATGCCTAGGTACACAATATTAGACTCTCTTCAGACTCATTGTCCTGCAATATTCGTCGAAAGCCTCTTTGGGAAGAAGAATTTTGTTTTCCGGATTATTAGGATCTTCAAGAGTCATGTAAACTCGCTCGTTAGTACTACGCCTTTGCAATGACACATAGACTGGTTCAGTGGTTTGGTCAGGCGAAACAACTCTCTGTTCTTCTCGAATCACTGCAGTTATTGTGTGGTACTTATGACACAAAATTATGGTTGTCGTCAGAAAAATGAGACATAGAATGCTCGCACCTACAGTAGTTACAGTTAAGCAGAAATGAAGCATGTGGTTTACAGGGGAGCATTCACTTTCGCACTTTCCTTTAACAATAGAATCGCTTGAAACATGTGAGTGTCGATTCTCGTCGTCTCTTATCTCCATTCTTGGAGTTACGCCATTATTGTTTTCTCCTGATGGAATCGACTTAATTCTTAAAGGCCCAATTTCACAAGTTCGTTTCCGATCCGGAAAACCCTTGCTTGTGAGTTCACAATAAAATATCGTTCCTTGATAAGAATCATCTGTTCGTATGGTGACTTGAGAATGCACTAGATTTCCCTCTGTTGTGTTATATGATAACAAATACTGATCGGTTTTACTATGTGACCACTTTAGGCCAACTATTGGAACCCCTATTTCAGAAGTACATTTAAGTGTCAGGGTCTGATCTGTGGATAACAAGAGTGGTTGGGTTGGAATACTGGTGCAAATAGGGTAGATCCTATCCGGATATACAATAACTTGTAAAATACTTGAATCCTCTGCGATATTAACGTAATTAGTTTCTACTATATCTAACACCTTGCAGGAATATTTTCCATTGTCGTTTTGATTAATGTTCAAGAGAGTTATAAAATGTACCACAGATCCATCTGGAAATGTCCTCTCAGCCAAGAATACACGTTCTCCCATTGAAGGGACGATATAACCTGCCGATGTAATTTCTTCGCTTCGTCCGTTCAACGTACGGAACATTTTCACTGTATAATCCTTTTGCATATTCCATATCTGGCAGTGTATAGCTGCAATACCTCCCACCACAACAGGGTTAATTGGAGTATTTATTGTCACTCTTGTCTCAGACATTTCTGACCAGGACGGAAACAACGTAAGTGAAACAATTAAGACAACGATTACTACCAGCGCCATTTTGATTTTCTGCACAGAGCACTGCCGATGTTGAAACCGATGAGATACTCCACCCTATAGCTTGCGATTCACGTATGTATTGTTCCCGTGTCCGTTTTCATTGGATGCATATGGATTGCCGCAGTTGTCGTAGCATCACTGTTCTTTTATCCCATAGATATATATATCATTTTGTCGAGTAAACACACATGTATTTCTTTGATATGAAGCAGTAACCTCAATGACCATTACCTTTGGTGTTATGCTCTGCAATAGCTACAATAGCTACGAAACCGCCGACATCCTAGGGTAATCAGCATAATATTATTTTGTGCGGATAGATGGTCGTAATATCATGAATATTTTAGCATATATTAATGTTGCAAATAAGAGGTGGCGTGATTGCGATAGTATATTATCTCAGACGGTGCGAGACATGGCAATATTTGGCAACATCACATCACTTTACCATATCAATATAAAAGCCATCATGACTTATTTATAGGCTTGAGCAGTTAAGTGCCGTACAAAGATCATTTCAGTAAAGATTGTTTCAGAATTTTATTTTGTATTTCATAGCCTGCTCTCATAATTGATTACATTAACACGTACATTAATTTGCTTATTTTAATTTAGAAAGTTACGTTAGAATTGGAGAACTATTGGTTGGTGAAAAAAATACTGTTATGTATACTAGTAATCTGTGCACTTGCTAAAAATAAACTTGTAAACAGTTAAATCACTGCTTTTCCATTCCCACAATCCTTTCTTTATGAGTATTACGGCGTCTCCTTAACGCAGACACGCATGCGTATGTGAGTTCGGAAACTTTACGACAATTTCTCTTTCAGTTACATTAGTTTAGGCTCTTTTGAAAACGGATGTGATTTCGTAGTCGTGATTTGTGATGAAATTGAAGGACCACCTTATTTTGGATAGCTCTTTTGTACTAATCACGTTTCATTTGCAAGCCGTCAAAAACAAACAAATTATAAAACCCCGTATATAAAAAGGAATCAACAATGGAACTTATAGTTTTTTACATTTTGTTTATTCATCTTTATAACTACATAAACTAAGTGAGAGTGTTATCAAAATACATTATTATGACTGGAGTATAATGACAATTTAATTCATCTTGACTAAAAAATGAAACACAACATGTTAAATGTTTGTCTTGGATAATGCCAATTTACCTGATCGATCTTAGAATTCCTTCAGGACCTGTTTCTTCTTCTGAATTCAAAAACCGTTAAAAAGTAAGATTGTTTTCCGCAATTCTTAGGAGTCTTATTTGTATAGGCTCAAATTGCTCAACCAATGACATTGTTTAAGAGAACCTTTAAGATCACTGCTTGTTTAAGATGGTTCCCAAGCAAAATAACTGTCAAAATATTATGACATGAATGGTATTTACTCCAATCAATGCAGTATACAATTTTGTCTCCATATTTTGCCGAACAATGCCCAAGTAAAAAATTTTGTCTCAATATTTGCGAAACGTTCATTATAATCAGCCTTTTCAAAGATAAGGTTTGAATATGTTGCAATTATTATAAATGGCCATTTAATTAAATTCCGATATTTTTTTCGAATACCGTTTTCAGTGTCCAAACGCACACCGTTTAAGTTCATTATGGGAGTGCGTAAGTCAAGGCAGTATTCAAACCTCGTACATATTTATTTGGATATCAGTATGGTAAAACTCTTGTGTATACACTGTAAAAATTAAGTGTGTAGGTTGGTAACAGTATTAAACACCTAGCGCGTTTAACGAAACAACAAAATAAAAAATCCAACTTGTGGTCAAACAGGGGGGTAATTTGCTTAGACCACTGCATCCTATAAATCGCCATAAAAAGTCATGAAATTCAGGCATCGTTTTCCCCATTTTATCAGAGCAATAGACATTTTTAACATGAACGCCATAACGCTTTTAAAAAACATATACATTTGCCAGACGTTTAGGAAACTAACACAAGGTGTTAGAAGTTTTTAAACACCATATCAAATCTGAATGCAAAGGCATTTAGAAGCTTAACCCTATATTGTCAAAATATAAACACAAAAACGTGTTTAGTTTAGTATCTAAAAACTTAGCGATAAGATTGTTTTAAAGTGTTGTTGTTAAGGCGTTCACGTTAGAAATCCGATTGCGCGAATTTAAAAATGGGAGAAAAAAAAACAGCGATGAATTTCAATGCTTTTTTAGTGATTTATAGGACGTGGTCCAAGAAAATACCCACTTTGACAAAAAGTGGTTTTTGTATTTGTTGTTTAGTTAAACGCGTCTAGGTGTTTAATAACTGTTACAAAACTAAAAACTTAATTTTACAGGTAGAGAGGACATGTGAAGTTCAACGCCGGGTGGCGGGTGGCCTGGGTAACGAACAAAGCACTGACCAGCAGTATGATGTGAGCACATGCAGGGCGTGTGCTTTTAATTCGCGCTCAATCAGGCTTGATGAGGCTATTGAATGCTGTAACTGGATGGGTATATTATTCGCATCTCTAACATGTCAGTAGACCAGGCTGCTAAACTCGTGGTTGTAAACATTGATGCACCTCATCTATACCAGAACTTGTTATTTGCCATCATTTAGAGCCAAAAATCGCCATAACGATTGATATTCCTAATTTCTTGGTGCAAAATTTAATTTTGCATATGTACATTCAGATTGTACTCCTTCTCCTGTTGGTGTCAATAGAAACAAAGTGGCCCCCATAGTCATGATAATTTTAGTGTACCAAAATCAAAGCAGGGTAAATGGAATCCTTAGTTTTAAAAAAAAGGGCCCCTAGTTACTTAGGTATACCGAAGGCGTAGTTGAACCAATCCAAAAGAATGCAAAAATATGAATATTTCCTTTAAGTCTCTTGGGACAGAAAAGGGGGATATGGTAAAGTTAAACAAAAACTTGACAAGCAATCGAGTTGGTAACTAACTCATCGGTAGCCTACGTTATGTAAAATAAATGCAACAATTGTGCAACCCAATTTGCTTTATTAAAAGAGTTTACCAAATTGTCCGAAAATGATTAACAATCTGTTAAAGCCCATACAGGGTTGAGATGTGACCCGACCTGATTCAATCAAGACATGTAGTTATTTTATATTGGACCATTATCAAACTATTGACGTGTAGTTGTGAATTCAAAAGGAATTTTTCCTAAATATGAGGTATAGGAGAAATGCACGGCAATCACTTTTGAATCTTTTTGTTGTCATTTGTAGGTCGCACTGTTCAACCTCCTTAATTATGAGTACAAACAGAATAAGCATATGTCCTCATCCGCTTGATAAAGTGTATAATGCAAAAGCTAAGCTTACAATTCACATATCTGTAGTGTAATTGTAATTCTAAAGTTATTGTTTTGTAAAAAGGGTTTTGTCTATATCTCGATTTCACTATTGCAGACATTAGTCTGATGGAATCATATTAGTTCACATGTTGTTAATTACGAGAATGTGCTACAATTTGTAGAAAAAGCTGCGATACAAACTTCAACATTTCATACCAGATTGTATACTTTATTCCTTATATTGTACTCTCATCTTACCTTACATTTATTATGGAATCTTAATATGAGGGAATACTGGCAAAACGTACTTTGATAAACTAATAACAAAGCTTTAAAAATGGGCAGTAAGAACAATATAAAATAGCCATTATTTGCCAAATATAACGCCTAAAATATAGTAGATGTATACAAACTAGAGCTTGGTGTGTTTATGTATAAATACTCTATCAACCCATTACCGAGTGTATTTAAAGGCCTTTTTTACAAAACGCTCTGATATTCATAAGTATAGATGATGTGACCTATGACGTCACTTGTTGACATTCAGGACGCCCTCTGTTGTTTTCTGGCAGGCAAAATATTACAGTAGTTTCTGTGACAGACCACATAAAATCTGGTTATAAATTACTTGCAGAATCTTTCCTGATCTAATTGGTCACAAAATGCAGCTGGTAGCATTAGCTTATTATGCTTGATAAGAAAGTATTATTTAATTCGAAACAAAGGTTACAGCAAAAAACAGAATTTCCCCATGCAAAGTATAGGTGCTTTTGCCTGCCAGTTTCTCTCTTACACCAACAGGGGGCGCCATAAACATAAACAAATGTCACATCATCTATAGCACGAGAAATATCAACAATTACCAGAAATAAGAAAGTTTTCACCGATCAATCTGTGAGAACATCGAGCCCTATTCTTTGGAACAATTTGGAACAACATCTCAAAAACTCGAATTCAGTAACTCATTTACGTTATCAATTACGTGAACTCATTTCCAAATACAAAATAATAATGATAATACTTTTTGAACATTGTCCTACTTATACTGTAATTCTTGTATGACGGCAATTTGAATTAAGATGCATTGAACATTGTCTTTTTCTCGTGTTGTATTGACTGAATGTCCTTGACTTTTAATTTGTGCGTTGTAACATTTACTTTTAGGGGTTGACCCAAGTCTGGTCTCATTGGCCTTTTGTTCAACTCCTCCATAATTGTTTGTTCCTGTTAATGTATATTCTTGTGTATTTGATTTTTTAATGGACATAATAAAGTTGAAGTTGAAGTTGTTACACTATGAGTGGCTATGCTGAGGAGGTGTTCGGCATAGAAAAGTGTTCAAACATATTGAAATTATGCCACACTACTTTCACTAATTTGAAAATAATTTTGATGTTTAAATTATGTGAGTAGGAGAAATCCATTATTTTTATTGATTGCTACCTGGTAGCAGTGATATCACTTCCCTCCATTCATTGTTGCGCACCTGGCATGCTTTTTGGCAGAATTTTTAAAAGCAC